>JAKTPV010000014.1:0-226112 GCA_030556335.1 Myxozyma vanderwaltii
ATATTTGTTTAGGATCAACTCATAGGGAGGTGTATATTTGCTATGTAAACGTCATATCCTCGCGGATGCATACGTACATGAATAAAAAAATAAAAAAAAAATGTGTATTTGAGACTGCCTGGACAGTGGCAGCAAATGATGAAGCCCGCAATTCATACTCATTTGTGAAGCAGGTCTATTTCGAATACTCCTAACTTTAAGCAATAGCTACAGGTAGTTATCTAGATTTCCGTATTTAATAAACGTAACTGAGATTTGTCTTTTGATAACAAAATAATTACTTGCAACATTGTAATGCAATATGAGCTTGGAGCATGAATATGCGTTAAGGCCTGGCCTACACTTTTTCTCCCCCAGAACTAGCTCGTGTTCAGTCATTCTCGCTTCAATATCAATTGATGCAAATTTAAATTTCCTGGCCATGATAAGATGTAGTTGAGCAGCCGAAGTAGGTGAACGATTCGTCGACGCTTAGGCTTTGGATACATTGAGTCAATCGACTAATTTGTACAAGAAACGTGCAGGTTAGCGCCACTGTGAAACCAGCACTTAAATTACATGATTGTAAACCGACGAAATTGGAAACTAGAACGTCGTTTAAGGTCGTATCAAATATAAACTCGGTGGTATGTCAATTCCAGAGTAGATCAGTAATTTGTTCTTTACATAAATGTTTTTGTTTTATATAATTGGTTTTACCTCTGATCTCCCACTAAGAGACAAATCAGAAGGCTGTGTTAGCTTTCAAGAAAAGTAGTGTTTTCAAAAGCGAAATTTATGGAAAGTCTACCGATATATAGAGGCCGTTCATGTAATGATGCCGCGCTTCTATATATATTGATGGGAGTCTATGAAAACAGAGTCTGTACTTTGCGCATAGTGCCGGTCAGATTTACAGAAAAAATGTAGTTGACTGATATCAATTTTAAGAGATAGATAGCCGAGAAAGCAAGCTAATAGCCAATCGAAAGAGATTAGGGGCCTCACTGGCGGAGAGTCTCGAGCGCGTTGCCCTGCAGCCTTCAAAAGTTGCGTCTAGGAAGTATTGATGGCGAACTAACTCGTGGACTAGACAGGCAGCCTAGATTGTGCTTCAATACTTCTGCTATAGAGCTTCATTCAAAGATTTTATTGGCATTTGTTTTCTTTTCCCAAGGTCTGGACTCTTAGCCAATACATTTTTAAATTACGCTGCTTGCAAACTGGTTCCCCTGGTGTAACAAATAAAAAACCCGGCCAGGCACAATAGGTCGTTGCAGCCTCCAATTACGTTGATTACTACCGACCGCGGTACACCCGCCCTCTCTTTTCGTGGTACGCTGCTTATATGGAATGATGTCGGTTTGAGGACATAGACGGCTGCTGTCCTACGTGCAGACTTAAAGTAGCTAATGAGGACTTGTTGACTCAAACTCCGTCCATACGCCCATTGCCTGGCTGAGGAGGGTCCGAGAAGGACATGACAGTTAGCTTGACCATGAAAGCCAGTATCGCTTTAAGGCATCAAACAGAAAATAACTTAAAATACGGCATGTGTATACATAAGAAATCAATTCTCAAAACCCATGACACTACCCTATCCGTCGTCTCTTTGAGGACTCGTACATACATTAAAATTGCGGATGGGCTGCGCACCCTTGAAAAGTCGGCGGCAGCAGCATCGTTGAGCGACATAGATATCAAGCACGCTAGCAAATGCAACATCTTGCCGTCCTCCAGGTGGCATCGGAACGGTGGCCGGATTCAGAACTAACCAGAGTTGCCATCTCAATACAGTTTTCGGCGTTCGCACATTTCAAATAGGTGCGTGCCAGTTAGACTTGAAAGCCGTCAGACAAAAGGCCAAGTGGTAATGGCTGGGCTGTCTAGACCATGCCTTATCTCTGGACAGGGTGAGACTCTAATGACCGCTCAGCTTAAAGTCGTTAGGCTTCGACTCGTGAGTCGTGCCGCCATCGAATAATCACGGAACCACTTTGCTCTTCATCTGCAATGTGAAGAGTAAGAGAACAAAAACATGGACGGAAACCAGATGGTTTTCCGGCGGAGTTTCAGACTCGCTTTGCAGAGGCCGCACAAGGGGTCCGCCGCACGCAACTCCTTGGCTCAATGTTTCGGACCGTTTTTCCCACTTTCCGCCGCTCGGAAAGTCGATAGGACATACCAGTAGGTACACAGAAGGCTATTTCTGATATGCTTTGTCTCCTTGATAACGTTTCTGATTGGCTTGGACGTGTCAACCGCCTTCAATTATTTAACAGCGAGTAGAGCTCCTGGTGTATGTAAACGTCAGCTGAAGCTTTTGTAATGCAATGCATGAGCTCTGCTCAGGAGGCCATCATAATCAAGCTTTGGAGAGCGGGCGCTAACAGTTTTATTTTTGGATTAGGGTGTGCTAGTAGGTAGGTGGGCCTAGTGAAAGAATTTTGTTGTCTCTGCTTGAGACAAGGGCCAGCTCTCTTGAAAGCGGTCCATTTAGTAATAAGATATCTGTGTCGCTTCACCTGAGACGCTTGAATCGGACAACGCTTTAGTTGAAGGAGTTGGACTGGAGGCACAAGCCGAATATACCAAGGAGGAATAGAGGCGGATTGTAATAGTTAGCTTTGTGTGCGTTTGTATAGTCTCATCTGTGAAGTGGGTCCAGCGTATTTGAGAATAGTTTTCTTTCGCCATTCCTTTCTTTTCTCTCTTTTATATTATTATTAATGTTTTAATGTTATTCTAGTTAGTCCAGATCTTGTAACCGCAATTCTATAGAAATAAACGATACATGCTTTAGCTCTTATATGAGACAGCCGTTGCGCCTGTCTCCGACAATTATGCTACCGGGAAATCGTTGTTAGAGTTCAGAGGTAAGCAGTCATGCGAACTCAGCATTGATTGAGCCGTAGTAAAATGGGGGTTTCCAGTGAAGAAATAAGGATAATGTCGTGTGTGAAAGTCGAGTCTATTTGATGCAGCTCGAGGCTCATTAAGCCGCGTATTCAACACGCGATGCAAGCTGTATGTCGGTAGTTCCGAACATTGGTAGACTACAGAATAGCCGGACGTTACCCGACAACTGGCACCGAACTGCGTTCGACATTAAGGTACGGGATAATCAGAGTGAAAGTAAAATGACCCTGCGCTTTCCAAATTGAGCCGTCCAGAATTATAGCAATTTAATTAGCCAGCGACGGAAAAACTTTTCTCAAAGGGCGCAGCAATAACGTTTGGCGCATCTTGAATATCTGATGATCAGTTAGCGATGCATCCGCAATCTGATTAGAGCGCTGTTTTTCCAACGGGATGTTTTAGCCGTTCAAGTTGCCAAATTTATACGCATTCATTTTATCCATACCCGTAATCTAAAGAATAATATACATTATTTATTTAATCATATGACAAAACTTCTGAACTTAATAGGGCTTTGATATTGAAAACACGTGTGATTGGTAAATGTTATTGGACGCCATAACAAGGACTCGAAAGCACAGAAGTCCGGTAATTTAGAAAACGGATAGCTGTTGGCTGCAGCGTATAGTAGTTTGTCCGGAATGCAGACGCTCGACCTTCTTGCCAATCGATTTACGGCGTAACGGGCCGGCCCACGCGTCATCGTGGGTAGCGAGAGGAAAAAACACTTGAATTGCGGGTGTAATTTTTTTTGCTGCCTTGCCTGCATCTGATCAGATTGTTGATTCTACACACTAAATCACCAACCACCCCAGTTTCTATCTAATGGAGTAATTTATCTCGTTTGACTGTCGCGCCCAGCGAGTGACTACCTGTGCCAAGGCCGAAAGCCTAGCAAGAGCTTGCGAAGCCAATATTTCGCGCTGCGTCGAACTCACATACGAGTAAGGGGATCTAGGTCAGCAAGCAACCTCAGCTTTTAGAGGCGCACAGTTTTCTACTTCTTGGTTTGCCGCCTCCCCAATTTGTGGATCCAGGCGTATTTGAGCAGATTTTTTTTTGAAGACGGTCAAATCAAATGCTCTCTTTCAGAAATCTTGATTTTTTAAAAAAAAACAAAAGTCTGATAGGTGCCTTGTAGCAACAGAACTATGGTAACGCAATAACGGGAACGAAGCCGGACAAGCTTGATGAGAGATGAACTGGCAATCACCGAATATTTAAGCTTGGCCTATGACGCTACCAAGGCTTCCTCCCTCAGTCCGCTCATGTATGAATGCACTGAACCACACTCCTCAATTCAGCCTAATATTCGGTTTGCCATGGTCCAGGCCTTGGAATCCGCGCACTCGCCTAGCGAGTTTCCAGCTTTAGCATTTTCGTACGTCCGTAGAACCCTATTCCCGGTTATGCGTGCCTGCCAAATTACTTCACGGCAGCATGGCATCTAGATTGTCCCGCCTGTTAGATCTGCCATTCTACTCTGGTTTCTCGACTGCAGAGATTCTGTGCTTGGCATAATATTTTACTGATTTGTACTTGGCACCAGTGCTTCCTGTGTTCTGTTATAATGATGCTGCATTCGCCCGCTTAGTCGCCCGCGCGATTTCTGTTTCTCTGTAATACCACCATTTCTATTCAACAAATGAGACTGCTATCAGTCACCGCCGCCGTATTGGTGGTCCTAATGACCACACAATCTGTTCACGCGTTACTAGTCCAGAAGAATGCTTGCATTAAAGTTTGTGCTGCCATCCTTAAGTCTTTCAAAACTGAGGCTGGTTGCGATAATTCTGATGAAATTGATTACAAGTGCTCTTGCTCTGGATTGATCTACACCGAGTCCTATGCTATGTGTCTTGATATTTGTAATGAGAGTGAAAGGGTTGCTACCTGGAATTCTTGGACTAAGAGGTGTAAGAAGGCTGGTGTGACGCTTGAGGAATCTTTCGACTACTATTTACAGGATGGGCTTGCAAACAGTATCCCTCAAAAATCAGTCAATAAGACCACTGTTGTTTCTCAACCTGTTCAGGTTACATACTCAAAGTACCACGGTAATTATGCTGCTCGTTGGGAGAAGTATCACAGTATGCTGTGGGGAGAGTACTTTGGGTAAGCCCACCCTCTGTCAGTTATTGGCTGCGCAAATATACTTACCTTTATCCCATAGAAATATCATGAACGCCATGTGGGCTTTACTCTTGGTCATCTCATTTATTCGATTGGTTTTAATTAGAGTCTTCCCAAGAAAGGGATATACACCACACCCCTTTGTCTCCAAGTTCCGTAAACACTTCATTCTCCCTTCTGCCTTTGGTGGACGTCATGTTGTCTCCTACAGGGGCCTTGGAACTATACCTCTAAGGTGGGAGGTTATTGTTGTCTTTGTACTGTTCTGCATGTCAATTCTTTTTATGTTTGTTAACATGCGCAATGTTTCCGAGGCGAACACTATCTTTTACACTAAGGGTATTCAGCTCGCTCGTAAGGTGGGCGATCGATCTGCACTCCTCGGAGTCAGTCAGCTGCCCGTCTTGTTTCTGTTTGGTGGCCGCAATAATGTTCTTATGTTCTTCACTGGCTGGTCATTCGATACCTTCAACGTATTTCACAAGTGGCTTGGGCGCTTCACTTTTTGCATTCTTGCCACTCATTCATTCACTTATGCTTACTGCTACCGTCAGATTGGGAATTACAACGGAACTGGGGGACTTCAGTATTGGAAGGAAAAGATCAACGAAGAGCTTGAGAACTACATTGGCATTGTTGCTATTTGCCTTATGTTTTTGATCATTGTCTTCGCTATGTACCCTATCCGTCACAACTTTTATGAAATCTTTCTTGTGTTCCACGTCCTCGCTGCTGCCACTTTTTTTGCTACCTCTTGGTATCATGTTAAAGAGCACGGTTACATGCAATATTTCTATGCTGCTCTTGCCGTCTGGTGCTATGATATCCTTGTCCGTGTGGTCCGTGTTGCTCTCGCGGGGCCTTTCAATAAAGCTCAGATAACTGCCCATGGTGATGCCGTCTACGTTGCTGTCAAGCCTGCTGTCCACTGGGCCGCTAAGCCTGGCCAGTACGCTTTCATTTACGTTCTCCGCCACAATTTTTGGGAATCCCACCCGTTCTCTATCGTTGAGACTCGTGATGGACACTACATCTTCGTCGCTAAAAAGCACGCTGGTCTTACTCACAAGTTACACACTAGTGTCGCTAAGACTAATGACCGCGTTGACACTGCTCATGTCTGGATCGAGGGCCCTTACGGTGAGACCTTCCCTATCCAGAGATACGAGACTGTTTTGCTTGTTGCCGGTGGTATCGGCATTACCGCCATGCTTTCGTACGCTCTTGACATGAAGCGCAAGGGCACTGATCAGCACGTTATTCTCTATTGGATGGTTCGTGAGTCTTCGTCATTGAAGTGGGTCAAGGAGCAGCTTTCGGAGCTTACTGAGTCGGGGCTGATGGAAATCAACATTTTTGTCACCGGAGAGGAGACCGAGGAGAAGATCATGAGTGGCTCTGAGGGTGAATCTTCTAATTCCATGTCTGATCTATCCGACAAGGAGGCCCGTGGTATCTCTGCTCCCCGTTACTCTGTCAAGTACAACACCAGACCATCGATTCCTGTTGTTGTCAACGAAACTGTCAAGACTGCTGAAGGATCTGTTGCCGTAGTTGCTTGCGGTCCTGGTAGCTTGATGGACTCTTGCCGTGCCGCTGTTACCGAAAATCTCGACCAAGGCAAGGGACGTGTTGATTACTTTGAGGATGCATTCTCCTGGGCGTAAAAAGTTCAAATGATTTTTGTTTTGTTTTTTTCTGTGGTATGTTTTGTCTATGCGTATCTCTTTTTGCTTTATAGGTTTTTAGTGGTTGGTTAGAAGCTGCTTTTTTGACGAATGGTTTTTCTGAACTTTCTTTTTTTTTAGTTTTCTGCTCGTTGTATTCTTGCTCATCGTTGTACCATTTGTATAATTTTACTCGGTACTATGAATACTAGATCCTCATTTTTTCGCCTGATGGATTACTGCTCACATACTAAGAACTGAATATACTGAATATACTGATCGATATTAACTGTTACAAAGCCTATTCTCTGATAAGTCGTAGATATCCGTCAAACCCGAAAAAAAGCTGTCCTTGTCACAGACATAAAGTGTCTAAACTCTAGATATCGGAAAGCAGGCCGATGATAAGCTGGCTCAAACATACAGCTATTATGCGATACATGCACGATAATAACCAGCCGGAAGCTCGGAGGGCTTGAGGGTCTTGGATAGCTAGCGATGGACGGCTGCTGTAGATGTAAACAGCGTTGGAAGAGATAGCGTCGGACTTGTCCGAGCTGGAAGCTTTCACAATGTGAGGCTCACGAGAGCCTATACCGCAGTGATCGACGATGTTACGTCCAATTCGATAGTTCCTTTCGTTTATAGTTACTATCGATAACGCAGCATGGATTCGGTCAGCAATGATAACAAACAGCCTAACTTCTGAAACTCCCGGTGATAGTCTGGCTTTTGAGGGCATCATTCTCAGCAGCTAGCATAGCTCTCGCAATTAGCTCTGCGGCGCCGGCCGAGCCATCGTCACAGAAGAAGGAACAAAGAGACTCTCGGCAATTCCAAATCTCGCATTTCCGCAGAACCGAAAAGAGGCTGAAGGTAGAGGGGGGAAGCCCCGGTGTGATTCTTACGGAGCTGAACCTGATACTTCGCTACTCTGTCGCACAAGCGGGCAACGCCGAGCATTGGTGTGAGACGCCGGTGACCCCGTCCCCAAAGCCAAGTCTAATTTGGGTTTTTCCGGTGCCGGTAGAAAGCCATTGCGGGGCATGGCAACGGCACCGACCCTCCGCTTGGCAATATTTTGGGACAATGCTTGCTTCTGCTGTTTCCAGAGCTAAGATGCGTACGTATATCCAATTCTGTTATCCGGCTGGATGATAAATCCTCACCCAGTCCATGGCTAGCAACTATTCGAGAAAAATAGCTGACGTAGATCCTTCGGTAGTAAGCCCTGGCTTGGGTCGTGCTGCGCTCATCTCCGGCCGGTGGCGCAACGCCGTAGACTTGGTGGCTTGCGGCATGAAATCGAAAACAATACGCTTCTTTGCCAAATCACGGACGGGCAGCTCGCGATTAGTGCTTTTCTCTCTGTTTGACCCCGGAGTGGCTGCAGCCTTTTCCCCGTCCCGAGTTTCCGCGGACAGGGCGTAGCCAGCGGCTGACGCACGAACGGAGTTGGCCTAGGCTAATGTCTCTCCGACTAGCGCTCCACTCTAACCGTACGTCGCGTGCGGAACCCGTCCAATTTACCTTCACTCTTCAGCGATAAGTAGTCAAACTCACTTTTTGTATACTAAAAACAATTCGCTCGTATAAACCTCTGCGATATCCTGATAACGACGTAAATTATTTAAAGACTATCCAACAACCCCCCTCTCCTTCCCTGTTCTGTCCCGTCTTTGTTGCTTGTCTCTGGTTGCTCACAGTCTTCTTTACTCCGCTTTAGCAATTATTTTTTAACAAACATCTGCTTCCAATACAGTTCATCATGTATTCTGAAAAATCACTTGATTTGGCCGAGAAGGGTGCCGATAGGGAAAGCAGTGTCTACTGTGAACCTCTTCAGGGGTCTGTTGAGAAGCCTGGCATCTTGGCTTCGTTCGCCGAGCGTTTCCAGATGGAAACTCGTGGTATCGAGATTGTTCCTGAATCCGAAAAGGTTGAAAATTCGCTTTGGAACGCTTCTTCTATGTGGTAAGTCTACAGTCATCTGATATACAATATATGCGAGAAGCAATAACTGACTTGCCCTAGGTTTGCGGCCAACATGGTCATCTCGACCTTTGCCATGGGTTTATTGGGAATATCCATATTCGGAATGAGCTTTTGGGACTCAGTCTGCACTATTATATTCTTTAACTTGATCGGAATGGTTCCTGTTGCATTCTTCTCTACTTTTGGTCCCGAGTTTGGACTTCGTCAAATGATCCTCTCTCGTTACTGGTTTGGTTTCCACGTTGTCAAGGTGTTTGCTGCTCTTAACTGCATCGCTTGCGTTGGCTGGTCTACTGTCAATACTGTTGTTGCGGCCCAGCTTCTGCACTCTGTCAATGGTGGTCAGTTACCTATTTGGGGTGGTGTTGTTGTGATTGCGGTTGCTGGACTTCTTATTACCGTATTCGGATACAAAATTGTTCACGCTTACGAAAAATGGGCATGGATTCCTACTTTTATTATTTTCCTCATCGTGATTGCTCGTATGACCAAATCTGGTTCATTCACTTTCGGAACTCTTGAGACTGGCCGTCTTGAAGCTGGAAATGTCTTGTCGTTCGGCGCTTCCATCTATGGATTTGCTACTGGTTGGGCTACCTATGCCTGCGACTATGTTGTGTACCAACGCAAGGAAACTTCCAAGCCCCGTATCTTCTTCTCAATTATCTGTGGCCTAGGTTTTCCTCTTATGTTCTGCGAGATTCTCGGTGCTGCTTGCATGACGGGTACTCTCACCAACGCTGATTTCGCCAACCGTTACAACGAGAATGGAACTGGTGGTTTACTATTTTCTATCTTGGTCGATAACTCGTTACATGGGTTTGGACAGTTCTGCGTCGTTGTTCTCGCTTTGTCCACAATTGCTAACAATTGCCCTAACTTCTACTCTGTTTCTCTCTCTGTCATGACTATCTCTACCCACGCATGCAAAGTTCCTCGCTTTATCTGGAGTGCTATTGCCGCTGGTGTCGTTATCGCAATCTCAATTCCCGCATACTACCATTTCGAGAACTTCATGGAGGATTTCATGAACATTATTGGTTACTGGCTTGCCATCTATGAATCCATCGCTCTCACTGACCACTTTGTATTTAAGAAGGGTTTTGGAGGCTACGACGTTGAAATTTACAAGGACGCAAGCAGATTACCTATCGGAATCTCCGCTTTCTTTGCCTTTGCCTGTGGTGTTGTCGGTGCAGCTATGGGAATGTCTCAGGCCTGGTACGTGGGCCCTATTGCTAAGTTAGTTCCTGGCGATATTGGATTCTTGCTCGGAGCTGGTTTTGCTTTGGTCGCATACCTTATTACTAGACCTTTGGAGTTAAAATATTTTGGTCGTTGAAATGGGTTGGATAGTATACAAAAAGTTTAGAGAATTGTTGATTTTATGATGTTTTATTTTCTATTGTGGTTTTTGGTAGTATATGCTTTTTGTGAAAAGTTTCGTTCTAGTTTTCTTGCCTTACAATCGGAGTAACAATAGTTAGGTTTTAATTAGTTTTTTGTTTCTTTGTTTCTTCTTAGCTATTTATAAATGGTATTATACAATGCAGTCTATCAAACAAGAAAATGCGATAGAATAGTAAATGATTCCTATCACAGAACCCGCAAAAGCTGGGGGGAGAAAAAAATATTACAGTTCCCACACAGACGTAGAGCTCTGGATTCCGTCAAAGATAGTAGTGTTGTTCATCGGTACGTATTGTCGGGTGATTATCTAAATGCCCAGTCAGTAAACGCACAAATATAAAATTGATGATAGAAACGGACCTTGACGATCTCTTGCGCACCGATACCACCTAACAATGATGAAACATTATGTAATTCACCACCGCCATATCGAACGCTAAATTTCGATATCCAATTAGTTATAATAAGTTCATAAGCCAGTTTAAGAGAAAAACATACAACTCCTTGATGACATCCGACGTACGCCCATTGACCTCGACACCTCCCAAAGATGTAATAATCTCCAGGGCTATACTTTCGAGCAGCGTCTCATCATCACCAGTATAATCCAGTACACCAGGATATCGACCTTCCCGCTCCTCAAATATCTCAACAGCTCGAAATCCAATATATATACTCATCATAGAATTCTCCTCTTCTAGTTCTTGTAAGATCTTCTTGCTATTGGCGGTGGAAGGAAGATATTCATCCTCTAGCGATCGTCCATCAAGAACGACCAAATTCCGGGAAAATTTGCAATAAGTGTCGATTTCGTCGGCAGAAATAGCGTCAGCAGATCGACCAAGAGAAAGTAAAAGCTCTCTAACACGATTAGCAACCCAATCGCGATCCTTTAGTGCCTTGGTTCGATAGATACTTTGAAGTGTGATATAAGATGTAGTATCAGCTTTCATATCTGGAACGGTACCTGAAAGAGGAAGAAGGCCGTCGCTTTCGGGACTTTTTGTGAAATCTGAAATTGCTCGAGCTAAGATCCAAAATTTAGAAGACTATATGAATGTCAGTTAGACCTTTGTTAATCAGTATTCTCAGCGGCACTTACCGAAACAGAGAGATTTTGAGTACGAGGGTCATTGAGGATCTTTTGAATATCAGAAGGAATCTGTTAAATGAGATATTAGTACCTACACACATGGCATTCAATGACAAATGTTATACTCACAGTAGTCGTCTGAGTCGCTCGCCAAACAGCGTTAATAGCCTCGTCGAAATTCTCAGCATCAATTGATCTCACACCGCTTTTAATCAAGGCTTTGTACTCGTTTTTTTCGGCATATGTAGTCGGTGCCTTTCCTCCGTGCTATATTTGATACCAGTCAAAACTTAGGAAATGCATATCAGAGATATCAAGATATAAAATTACCGTCTTCTTCCACTGCTTGAGATAAAGTAATAACAGTACTAAGTAAGGCACATGAGCATGTTCCATTTCGTCAAGATTCTCAAGACTTATTTTATGCGCGAATTCCTCTAATTCCGGCCACGGACAATCTAATCGCAAGTCGACTGTAGAATCAGGATGCGACTCAACAACAGTATGCTCTGGTTTAATTATTCTCAAGCGAGCATAAAATCCAATTGAACTTGAAATTACAAGTGGAATTTTCTTTTCCCATAATATTTTACTTATCGGTAATAAAACTGACGGTCGGATGTGGTGCGCAATCACAAGTGAGTATTGTTCCCAATACGAAGGATCTAACTTATCCAGCTCTGCAAGGTTTAGATTTTCTGACCGACCAGTAGAGTCAGCATTAAGCTCTTGTAAAAGCTCAGCAACTTTTGTAGCTCGTGGTTGTCCGATGCTCGATTCGTCAAGGAAGAAATTGACATCAATATCTTCAACAGTAGTCACTTTATCGTCAGCTATAGTGAATGATCCAGTGCCTGCAACCCACAATCAAAAATCAGTATTTCCCATTTTACTAAATTGAAAACAAAGAAAACTCACCAGGAAGAACCAAGTTCTTTACAATTTCAGCACCAGCAGCGGATGCAGTCAGCAGCAGCACATGCGCTTCTTCAAGAGCTGCTTGACCATTCGCAGCCCAAAGTCGCAGTTGTCGGTCATATTTCCGATCTTTGGCACTCACTATATGAGGCGTCAATGAACGTGGAACATCGTCTAATTGTTGCATTTTTAAGATAAATTGTTTGTAAATGTCCGATAAAGATAAAAAAATCACTTTAGGCACTGACTCTTGATTTAACAGATTCCGGGGACAGGCTGGAAGTGGGTTTAAAGTGCTGTCTGCAACTGGAACCACACACGTCGTTCTACCTCGCATCGGTTCAGATTACTAATACAAACTTGAACCAGTAAGCACACTCTTGATTGCCCCCCGAAGATCCTAAAACTAGCTTTTGCTTGATTAAGCTCGCTCTTCTACACGTTGAAGAAGATAATCATTCTACTTTTTAAATCCACTTGATATTATTTTAGCGGGTAATACTTCAATTTCGCGGAGAATAGCATTATTATATATACTCTTCAAACCACATAAAGCGCAGCAAGTAAGCGCATTCATTGATTTATACATGTATAACTACCCCAAGATTCTTTGCAAAAATACACAAAACACACACACACACACGAAAATATCATGAAAGTACACACCCGTACAGGTCATTGAGCGATGGTCAACCGCTCTTACTAAATAATCATTATTTTTACAAGTCCGCATCATCTTCATCGGGAAGGGGCATGGCAGAGGCCTGCTCCATCTCAGCCTGGTACTTGTTCATCAACGCATCGTCGACCTCTACCTCAGGAGGAGCAAGGGCGGGGGAAGCGACAAACTCGAGAGCGGGGTTACCGACAAGTTTTCTGGCGAGCCACAAGAAGGGCTTCTCGAAGTTGTAGTTAGACTTGGCGGAGATATCGTAATACTGGAGGTTTTTCTTTCTGTGGAAAGTAATGGTTTTAGCCTTGACCTTGCGCTCCTTGACATCGACCTTGTTACCGCAGAGAACAATAGGAATGTTCTCGCAGACTCGGACAAGATCCCCTAAACACACCCCAGTCAGTACATTAAATCCTGATACATGAAAGTAAGGCAGAAACACGTACGATGCCAGTTGGGAACGTTCTTGTAAGTAATACGCGAGGTAACATCAAACATGATGATACCGCACTGTCCATTAATGTAGTAGCCATCACGGAGACCACCAAACTTCTCCTGACCAGCGGTATCCCAGACTATAAAGCAAGTTAATATTGATGGCATCAAAACAACGTGCGACACGCGCCGCAACGAAACAAAAAAAAACCTTACCGTCGAACTTGATCTCACCGTAATTGGTAAAAAAGGCAAGAGGATGAACTTCGACACCGAGAGTGGCGTTGTATTTCTTCTCGAATTCACCTGTTTTGATGTGTTAGACAGTCAGTCAAAATCAATCTCAAGACGATGCCGACCAGCGCAGTAGCATGATTGCAACATTGCGAGAGACGGACAAAGTAAACAAAAAAGAAGCTTACCGGTCAAATGACGCTTGACAAAAGTTGTCTAATCAAAACAAAACGTTAGATAAACTCTTTTGAATACGACAATCTGCCATAATGGATTGGCTATATCAAAGACTGTATATACCTTTCCAGTACCACCGTCACCGACAAGAACAAGCTTGAAGGTAGGAACCTGCTGCTCAGCCATTTTTTATATCTTTAAAAAACAAATTAAATGTCAGTCTAAAGCTCTTAATCGGATAATTTTGGCCGCGATTCTCGACTGTTTAGTGCCCAAATAGCCCGATTGTCGCAAAGTTGCCAGGATAACCACGCAGACGAAGACCAGTCGTCGATTTCCCACACTCGGGCAAAAAACCAGCCTCCCACAACTCAACGAAGAACCCCACAACGAGCAAGTTTGAGGCAGTCAAAGCCAGCCAAACACATCATACAAAAAAATTCAACGTGAAGTACTCACATATTTTGATAGTAATAAAAGGAGGATAATCGAAGAAAAGCGAACGAGTCGAAAGATCAACAAGAGCTGGTTTTAAAAAAGGCACGGCGCAGGAAGATTAGAATCAGCAGGAAAAAAACAGCAACAGAAAAAAACAGCATAATCATAAAATGTAAGTGTGCTTTAAAGCTTTAAGTTTAAATGAAGTGTGATTTTAATTGTGCGGCTCGCGCGACGTCATTGAAGGTCTGTAATAAATAATAAAATTGCTAGCATAACATACTTGTAAAACGAGGTTTCTCTACAGCTTTATTCGAATGAGAAAAAAAAATATAACAATTATTAGATAAATTTGCTTAAGAGTCTGCTAGATTTTCTAACTAAATACGAAATATGTGCCCGTTGGAAAACCTGCAAACTAGAAATTGAAGCGCCCATTTCAATTTCGCCGCCTGGAGCTGTTTTGAACTTTACGCGCGTATTCTTCAGTTTATTTACTAATATCCAATTAGTATCTACTTCCTTACGCGTACCATCCTCTATCTCGCTTTGATTTCTCAACCAGAGTAACGCAATTGGTTTCATCTTCTACGGATACGATAGTCTTGTTTAATGTTTTCCACACTTCAACGCGTACAACAATATAGTGGCTATGTCTCGAGCGTTATTCTATTCCTCATGGCAGCTATCTCGATATCGTCTATGATACAGCTGACATATTTCGTTGATACTCCTAAAGCCTCAATAAGTGTTGACAATGTTTCTATGTATGCTAGTCTATTAGGTTGAGTTGAATATTTCGAAACTTGAAAGGCTGATGATGTGTAATTAGAAAATATGGAAAACCTCCTTATGGATATAACTACAAGAGACAAGAATATGCCAGTATGACCTTTGATTTGGACGCTGGTACGCGAGTTTTTAATACCTAAAATTCCTATCAAACTATTACTAACTTGACTCAAAAAATATCTAGATCTATCACCATTATTCAACTGGAACACAAAACAAGTATTTGTCTACCTTGCAGCCACGTATCCCGGAATGCCATACGTAAGACATCATACATCTCTCTACCGTTTCAATTTATCATTAATCTAATAATTACTTGATATACAGGCAAACAAAGTCGTAATTTGGGATGAAATTATCACAAGTAAAGAGGACGCAGTTCTGTCTTTTCGAAATCATACCGCAGACTACCTTATTTACGACGTCACTGGAAAATTTGGGTATGCTTGGAATACTAATTTAAACCGTAACATTGCATTAACTGATTGCTTATTTTTCATAGCGAACGAACTGCATCTGTCTCTTTAGAATGGAATGTCCAACCTCATGTTGGCTTGATGATGTACAACAAAGGCGAAGAACGTTCAAAATTTAAATTCCCACCGCTAAAGAGTATTTAAAAAGTATTCGAAAACGAGAACAAGGCAGGAGGGAGATTGTACTATAAACCCATCAATTTAGAAAATATTACAGGTTAATTTGTTTCTTTATATATCATATACACATCAAGAATAGTATTTGTCCATTGTTACGTACTTATCATACAGTCTCCCAACGACGCCAATTAGTTTTTAAACACAACCGTAGCAACAATAACGAGTTTATGTACTTACATATAAAATACAAGAACATGAAAGGAAAAAGGAAAAAAAAAAAAAACAAAAAAAAAAAAAAACTTCCAATTCCCGAGGAGACCTACCCTACAGCTCAATTATGAACAAATCCGCGTCCACGAAAGGACCCTCTTCCGTTACCAGCGGAACCGGTGCCAGTGTTAAAATGAGCGCCTCCACGGAAACCAGGTTGATATCCTCCGCGTCCATTTATAGATTGAGGTCCAGCCGCATATCCAGCATTATAACCTCCTCTTCCCTGCCCATTCTGGTTCCCACCACGAGGATATTGAGTTGCCTGGGATCGCTGCTGTTGAAATTGATGTTGCTGGGGCTGCTGAACACGAACACCACTAGGTCCGATTTGTCTAGTAGTCAAGTTTATAACAGCAAAGCTTTCAACAGTCATGCCACGATTAGCTGAGCAGCGACCACCTAGAGAAGTTGCCCCCATAAAAGTGAAATCAAAAACAACATCAAGAGCTTTTCTTCCATCTATGGATGAAATACCAATTACGGTTCCAGTACTAGCAATAGGTACATTCCCTGTATCTCTAGCATAAATAACACGATCTCCGAGTTGGAAATGCTGGTGTTGAAGTTTATGAATAGCATCAACAGGTTTCAAAAGTGTAGACTGTGCAACATGCTTGAAAACGTCAATCTTTGGCGCACCATTTCCAGTCTCGAGAAACTTGTCGACAACTTCCTCAATGACCGCAACAGCTTCAGGCAAGAGTTGTTCAGAGTCAAGAGGTACGCGTTCCATACGCACTGATTCCTTTGACTTAAGCCAAGCTTTGACAGCAGGTAACTGCTCCTTAGCAGCCTCTTCGGAGCCAAATAAAAGCGAGACATCAGGACGATCTAAATATGCAATCAGCATACATGCCCTAAATATATAAAGTAGATAAAACACATACCAGTATAAAGTTCCCTGATTAAGCCCTCGAATAAAGCCGGGAACGTAGTCATATACTCATTAATCAAATCCCTCGCCTTTTGGCTGTATTCCCAGCCAGCGGCAGTACGTCTTGTATATCCTAAAACTTTTTGCTTCCGGGACTCAAACTTCAGATTGAGTCCTATATTAGTAGGCTTTGAAAACTCGACAGTGGCTTGGAAGCTAGCTGTGATTTTACTAAGTAGAAGCATAGGAATACGTAGCTCCTTGCACATCTGAAGTGAACTGTAATAAATAATTTTCGCTTGTTCTTGCTGGGCAATATTAGTACCAAACGCGGCATCTTGAACAAACTCAATTACATTGACAGCAACATCAACATGCGAAGCATCATCGATCTTAACAACTCGTAATGGCTGCCCATAAGCTTCCTGGCCCAGAAAAAATCCACGAGTGCCAACCGGATATTGCTCCTCGATCTTCGGCGCAGCCCTCTCAGCAAAACGTTGATCCTTGTTAACCACAGATGCCAAAATAGTTTGCACAGCAACGGACACCTCTTTCTCGGCATCAGCGTCAAAGTCCTTAACGAGCGCACCATCAGCGAGCTGCTTCAAGCCCTTTAATAATCTGACGGTCACCAAAATAGTAGTCTCGCCAATTTCAACGCCTCTGCGTGCGTATTTCTTATACGCATCAGCACTTTTCTGAAAAAATTTCTTAAGATCACCTTGATCTTGCGCCGTCGAGCGAAGCTCGGGCTTTCCTTTTACCACAATTTTTGAATAGTCAAAAAGTTCATCAGAGACAGAAATAACTTTAGCTTCTTGCAAATAAGGAAATCCAACATAAATGTTTTGATGGAGAAGTTTATCAGCAACTTCTTCAACAGTTTGATCTTCATAAAGATCTTCGAGAGTCACTACCATCGCCTCACGACGACTATCTTGGTCGAAAACGTTAACAGAGTGTCGTGCTGTGAGTTCCGCAGTGAAAGGAATTGTTTTTAAACTAGGGAAACCCGCCAACATGTTCGCTCCTAAAAGAGCACCCTTTCCGAGGGCACTCCTATAAACTTTGCCTTCCATTGAGGGGAAATGATACTCAGTAATACGACAATGATTGTGCTCGATATCAGGAAAAATATCTTGTAAGGATGATTCATAAACAGAGTCAGTCTTCAAATCATATGTAAATTGAGTCATTCTGCCAAATGAATTTCGCTTAACTTCGTCAGCGGTAAGCTGTTTGTCAAAAGGCGCCATTGCCTTGAGCAATCTCTGCTCATCTACAAAGGGAATTTTGACAACAGCTTCCCAGTCCATTTTCTTTCCGTTCAAATCGAGTTCAAATTCAAGGGGATAAAAGTCAATAATCGGAGAGTTAGGATCGTGGAGCAAAGTTCTGTAAGGAATAGGAATCAGGGAATCACTCAAAGGAGGCATGACACCCATCAACTGCTGGAACGGTCTGAATGGCTGCCCAAGCTTAAAGTCCATATCGGCCTCAAGGCCCTTTGAAATGTCCGATACTCTAGGAGCATAGTGATACTTAAAAAACCACGACCACGAGCAGACACCCTTGTAATAATAGTTCATAACCCACTGTAGACCTTGAACATAATTTTGACAGAGCCCAGTAAGGGCGGCATCGTTATGGAATGAAAAACCAAACTTTTCTTTGTAGTAACTATCTTTCCAGGCAATAAAACGCTTCATCACCGCATCAACAGCCTTGTTTGATTCCCCACTATCAGCTTCTTCGACAGTCGCAGAGCGGTAACGTTCCAACACTCTCTGAAGAGCAAAATCTGACTCTTCATCAGACTTATCTGAATCTTCCATATTAGGTAAAGTAAGTCTAACCACCGAGTCATCAATATGCACATTCAATGATAACTTCGAAGCCAAAGTAGTCACAAAGTCAAGTTCCTTTTCAATAAGATTTTTAGGAATCTCCCACTTCGCATCGCTGACCGTTCCTTCTTGAGCTAAAATTACATATTTCTCAATACTCTCGAATATTGAATGCTGAGTAGACGTGATTGACAAAGGGCCCTGGTTCTTGCCTTTCTTCGGGCCTCGACCGTTACCAGTTGACTTTGATTCCACGTATAAATTATCATCGTGATCAGCTTCGAATAGCTTAAATTCAAAAGTAACCAGCTCTTTAAGCAACAATCGTAAACTCTCAATGTTTATTGTACCTGAATCATTCAAATAGCTCTTACATTTGGGTAGAGTCCTTTTGTACGCTTCAAACATAAACGTCAAGGCTCCTTCATTAATATGGAGCTGCGGCAAATTTGGCAAGAAATCATTTCCGACGAATACGCAAAGAAGAATGAAATCGTCCAAAACATGTTCAAAATCATATTCAAACTCTAAGGTATGTTGGAGTTCGCTGAATTCCAACTCTAAATACTCACGTACAAGAGAAAGATGTAGCAGAAAAAACTTTTGATGAAACAGATCTTTAGGCTTATTTCTCGATGGTCCAAATTGGACCTCTTCACGAAGAAGTGAGAAATGAGGATCATGACTCAACAAACCGAGCATGATCAGATCAGCATCAAGACCATACAGACAGTGACGAGTATTTGCGTTGTATCCTGGTTGCATCTTTGCTGCTCTAATATATTCCATAATCTTGTGCTCGCCTTCGCCAGGAACCTCGTGTCCCGAAAGCACAACCTGGACATTCTTCCATCTAGAATCTTCAGACACTTTTCTCGAAATAAAATAATGCAGCTGTTGGCTAAGTTTTGTCATGAACTCCGTACCGGGAGTAATCGAGTTTGTATCGAACGGATCTTCTTTAGGCATTTCAATGTTTGATGCAATAGCTTTCTTTCGAGCATTCTCAGCATCTAAAGCAGTGCGAAATCGACGAGATCGCTGCTGATTCATCTTTGCTCGAGGAGCAACACCATCAACAGCCATGAACAAAAGTTTCTTTGGCTTCACTTTTTCAAATATAAGCTCAATGTAGCTAAATATCGCAATAAACATCTGATCTTCAGTCATTCGAAATGTTGCATCATCAGAATCCTTGTGGGTGCAATTGTGCAGAATTCCATTCATGTCGAGGTAAAGATTATCGAACCTGGTGCAAGTTAGTGATGAACTTGCTAATCTGTTCCTTCAATATGAAAATGCATACTCCGGAATCTTATCGCCTTCAATCAACTGAGATATCAGTGGATATCTCTCTGAGATCCATCTGTAGAATTTCGGGATTCCTGTTCAAAATAGTCGTTAGTAGATGTGTGGCGGGGTTTCTGCAGGGCCAATGCATGTAACTTACCCATTTTGACTGTAATACAAAACTATTGCAAATAAAACAGATAATGGAATACAAAAAGAGAATGAAAATGCTCCGGTTCAAAGAGCAGCAGTGAAAACAAAAGCGCTTCTTTAATTGATTCAAGTGTAGCTCTTACGCCGGATATTTCGTCAATATTTTTGAGTATGGATGCCATTTACCGAAATAATGACCCATGTAGTCACGTGCTTACGTTTATCTGACGCGGCTCCGCCTTGTATACACGTCTCTGGCGGACGCGGCTAACGGAGAGTGGATGACCTGTTTATGTGCCTGTGGACAAGTAGTGGCTATTTGTGTAATACTATAAACAAACAAATATACTCCAAAACAGTTTCTCAACACTCCTTTCCCACACTTAAGTCCCCAGCGCGGACATTCTGAGTGTGTACTTATCGTTAGGCGAGTAGGGTTGTGGTTTGCTAATCGCCTCCAGAACCGGGTCCTGTCTCCCCTCACCGCTTTCCTTCTCACGGTCAAACCTCCAGGTAACTCTGCTCCATTGGCCAACACCGCAATGTCGACTCCTATTCCTGCGCCTTCGAAAGAGGAGCAGGCGCGTTTGTTGGATGATGCTCTTAGTGTGGTACGCCAGCAGTCGCATCTTATGCTCAAAAACCTCGAGTCCAAGGGCAAGTTGATGGACGCCTTGAAGCATGCTTCCTCGATGCTCTCTGAGCTGCGCACCTCTTCTCTCGGTCCAAAGCAGTACTACGAGCTTTATATGTCGGTCTTTGACTCTATGAGAAATCTCTCGGTTTACCTTAAGGATAACCACCCGAACAATCACCTCGCTGACCTCTATGAGCTCGTACAATATGCCGGTATGTCCTCGTGCTACTCTTGCTTTCATCTCTCAGACTAGTCATTGCAATGCAGCTATTTGCCTTTCTCTATTGCTGTACATGATGCGAGGGTTTGGAATCTTCCCAATGTACTGTATCGGTGAATTAATTGTACTAACTCCATTGACTACTCCAGGAAATATTCTCCCTCGTCTCTACCTCATGGTCACTGTCGGAACAGTATACATGTCTATACCTGACGCACCCGTTAAAGAAATTTTGAAGGACATGATGGAAATGTGCCGTGGTGTTCAGCACCCTATCCGCGGTCTTTTCCTCAGATACTACCTCTCTGGCCAGTCTCGTGATTGCCTCCCAGTAGGCGACAGTGAGGGTCCTGAGGGCAATCTTACCGACTCAATTCACTTCGTCATAACTAATTTCATTGAGATGAATAAATTGTGGGTTAGACTCCAGCATCAGGGACATAGCCGTGAGCGTGAGAAACGCATGAAGGAACGTCAGGAGCTACAGATTCTTATCGGTAGCAATTTGGTTCGTCTAAGTCAACTTGACGGTGTCGATGCCGAGACTTACAAAACTGTATGCTCTATTGTTTCCCACAATTTTTCAAGTAACAGCCATACTGACCGAAATATAGTCGATCCTCCCTGCTATCTTGGAGCAGGTTGTCCAATGCCGAGATATTCTTGCGCAAGAATATCTTCTTGAAGTTATTACTCAAGTATTCCCCGACGACTTCCACCTTCAAACTCTCGACCTTTTCCTTTCTGCAACCGGAAAGCTCAATCCCGGTGTAAACGTGAAGAACATTGTAATCTCTATGATCGATCGTCTTGCCGCATATGCCAATCGTGAATCCGAGTCTGTTTCGCCCGAAGTCCGGAAAGAGCGTGAGGAGGCTCAGATGAGGAAACTAACTGCTGCAGTTAGACGCATTAGATTCAAGGGAGATTTGGCTGAAGAGTATGGATTATTTAAAGATCACACTGTCGAGCAGTCTCCTCCGACGGCGACGCCTACTGCCGAGGCTGACGCTCTTGCTTCGCTTGCACCACCGATGCCAGTTTTGGACGGAGATTGGGGTGACTCGACTACGAATACCGCAACTGAAGAATCTGATGCTCCTACTGAGACCACTGCTGAGACTTCTGATGAAGAGGCCGAGCATGCTGATAACGAGGCTGAAGAGACGAAAGATGTACCTGACGATTCAAGCTCTGATGGTGGATTATTCGGCAAGGAGGATGAAGATGATGATCCGATCAAGGAGTTTGCTCCTAACGCCGCGGCTGGTCGTAAGGTCATGAATGCTGACAAGCCAGTTGTCGAATCTAGGGACTTACTCGAGGAGATTCGTCTCTTTGAAGTTTTCTTTGAGCAAATTCAGCTTCTCATCAAGGCCAGACCTGACTTACCTATTGGCGATGTCACTGCCCTACTTGTTTCGCTCACAAACCTCTGCTTGAACTGCTACCCTGCCGAGCTTGAATATATTGATCAAATCATGGGATTCGCCCTTGAGAAATGTGAAGAGTACAAAGATAATGCCGATTTGCATTCACCTCCTGCTAAGAACAATATCCTCGCACTTTTACTCGCTCCGATATCGTCATACAAGTCATTGCTCAATGTTCTTGCTATTCCAAACTACTTGCATCTTTTGCATGCACAATCTTATGCTACTCGCCGGTCCATTGCCGCAGCTGTAGCTCACTCTATACTGAAAAACTACACCAAACTCGAGACTCCTGAAGACGTTGAGGGCGTTGCTGAATTATTGCGTGTGATCATTAAGGAAGGCCAACAACCTTCTGCTCCATTCAGCAGCACTGGCGCTCCTACCGGACAGATCAACGGTGGTGCACCTGCCGCTTCCAAGCGGAAAGATGCAGAAACGGAGGAGACCGTCGAAGAGCAAGGATGGCTTGCACGGATGGTTCATCTTATTGAATCAGATGTTCCAGATGTTCAATTCAGAATGTTACAGTTGGCTAAGAAGGCATTTGCCGAAGGTGGTGATCGTATTAAGTATACTTTCCCCGCCCTTGTTACGCAATCTGTTAAGCTTGTACAAACGTACTGGAACAAGCGATTTGTCGATAACGCATATGCACAGAAGATTGTCGCTGTCTACAAGTTCTCGCATCAGCTTATAACGGAGATGTACACCGCTGGTACTTCCGCCGATACTTGTTTGAGATTATACATTTTCTGCGGACAAATCGCAGATCAAGTTGAATCTGAAGAAGTCGCATATGAGTTCTTTGCTCAGGCGTTCATTGTTTTTGAGGAAGCACTTACTGATTCTCGGGCGCAATTCCAAGCTTTGAGCATTATTGCCGGAGCCCTTCACGGCACTCGCAACTTTAGCAAAGAAAGCTATGAGACTTTAATTACCAAAAATGCGCTCTTTGGATCCAAATTGCTTAAGAAGCCCGACCAATGCCGCGCTGTTTACTTTGCCAGTCATTTATGGTGGGCAGTTGAGATTCCCGTTCGCGGCGAAGAAGAAGGAAAGACTCCATTATACAGAGATGGCAAGCGCGTTCTCGAATGTCTTCAGCGAGCATTACGAGTTGCTGATGCTTGTATGGATTCGGCAGTTTCAATTGAACTTTTTGTTGAAATTTTAAACCGTTATGTTTATTACTTTGATAGAGGTTGTGAAGTTGTTACTGTTAAATACGTCAATGGTCTGATATCTCTCATTATGTCGAACTTGTCAAGTACTATTGACGCATCAGTTACTGATTCACCAAGGAAACATTTCGAAAGAACATTGCAATATATTAATGCGCAAAAGGAGGAAGATGACAGATTCGACCAGATTACATGGTAATCTATTTTTCATGTTTTGTTTTTTGTTTTGTTTTGCTTGATGAATTAGCTTCTTTACTTTATTTATAATTATTTCATTAATTAACTTGCTAGATACAGAACCCGCTAGCGTTTTAATTTGTGTTTCTTTCTATTGTTTCTTTTATTCATTTTTCCATTTATTTAGTTATTTGTTTTGTGTTTTTGGTGAATTTTTCTCCTCGATTTGTATTGAGTTAATTTCGAAAGCTATTTTGTCTTTGTAATTGTAAAGAATTGGTTAGTTGCTGTTTATGTAAAATTTTGTGAGTTTTTTTACATTTCAAAGACATATATATAAAAATGGAAATTATATCTATTCTTCTACATATTATTTTACTTACACATTGGCTCATACCAGAAAAACATAGTGGATTACAATGATATATATGATTACCAGACTTTCCTCATTTTATAATATAGCAAGATAACAATACTATATTAGAGTCATACCATAGGACCATTTCAAATCCAAATAAAGCTGGTGAGATATGAGAATCTTTTTTCTATTTAACTAAATAGATAAAAAAAAACACAATTCTAGATGCACGTATAATTCCTAGCGTATTATCCCACCATAAACGTACCACACAAATTTATTGAATTAAAAACTCCATAGCAAAATTAAAACAGTTTTTTTTTTGTTCATGATTTGTAACATATGTGTTAAATTCCGTTTAGATTTTGTCTTTTTTTGTTTCTGCCAATATATAAACTGTAAAGCAAATTTAGAAGCACGACGAGAAATCAAATAAATCGGTTGCCGTCATAATTTAATGATGCACGTCCTCAATGGGCTCAACAACAAACCAGTCGTCAAGGCTCTCAGTAGAGACTTCACCCTCACCGAGCTCAGCGACTCCCTCGACCTCAACGGTTTGAGTTTCGTACGCAGCAATGTCAGCCTCAGCGGCGGCCTCAACGGAAGGAATAGCGGGAGCGGAAGGAGCAGACCAGGGCTTCACCTGTCCAACGGAGTCAGAGGCCTTGAGGGGAGGAGCCTGATACGCCTTAAGCTCCTTGATGTAAAGGTCGGAGATCAAGTCTGCGATGGTTAATTAATTTCAATTTATTTCAAATTTTATAATGCCTTCTGTTTGCTCTTTTTTTTTTCTTTCTTTTGCTTCGATGGCGAATTGATTGGGTTACATACCTCGTCTGACGACTGAAGTACCGAATCTCCGTCTGAGAACGGGGGTAGCGGTGCGCTATTAGAAGGAATGTTAGCATGTTCCCAATTAATCGATTTATATATATCTTTTTTTGGTCTCAATTCTGTAATTTTCTACTTTCAATCAGAGAAGGCACATCAATCTATCATGCTCAAGATCGAATGCTAGAAAACCATTGACGAATTCCTCCTCGCTACTACTCCTACCCCCCTCCCGTTTCACTTACGCGGAAGTAATCAATCAAAAACACAGAGGATAAAACTTACAGCAACAACACGAATCGACTGGGAGAGCATTGTAGAGTGAAAAGGAAATAGGTTGGGGTTGGCGGAGTGATGCTTAGGCGTGGAAGGAAGAAAAGGGAGCGTGTTTAGTTTCTCGGTTTCCCGGTCGAGAAAGCAGCTTCTGCTCCCGCCGACGAATCAGCGCGTAGCTGGGCGTCTAGCTATCACGTGCAGCTATGTGTAGCATCAAGAGTACCAACGCCGCATTGTCAACAATTAATCAGCCGTCCCTTATAAAATTATTAATAACAGGGGTAAGGGTATTTCTTTGCAAGAGAGGATTTATATCTAACTTGCTCGCCACAAGACTCTTTCTCCTTCTTTGATCAAGCAGTCGACAGACCACGTTGATCTGCTTCGTTTCCCAGGAGTCCAAACTAGTGCGTATATCCCATTAATTTGGTTGATATATCCTTTTTCATCTGTCGAGAGTCGAATCCGAGTCGAAAACTAGGAAAAAAGAGAAAATCGCGCGAGAAAAGAACAAAGATGGCATACGCTGCAACTGTAACTGCTTTCTCACCGTCCTCTGCTATGACAGCAACAGGAGGAGTGGCGCCTTCGTCGTCATTGTCGTCTACCGCATCTGCAGCATTTCAAAGAAATTTGAATGTTCACCTGATCTGTCCGGATTGCCGTGAAATGCCGCCGAACTTGGTTGAGAACTTCAGCGATGGCGATATGGTCTGTGGCTCTTGTGGTGTGTATTCTCCAACCTTGTTCTTTTTTTCAAAAGACGATTCTGCTTGGGATACATATCAAAAAAACGAGAGAAATGATACATGCTATAGTAGAGTTATGAATATTTTATGTAGAAATTAGAAACTAATTAACTTATTTTGAAAGGCCTGGTTCTCGGTGATCGAATAGTCGATACACGCTCAGAATGGCGTACGTTTGCTAATGACGACCAAGGCAGCGACGACCCATCCCGTGTCGGAGAAGCAGTTAATCCTTTGCTTAATGGATCGCAACTTGATACGATGATTTCTTACGGTGCGCAAGGAAGTACGGCTGGCCGAGAGCTCAACCGCGCGCAGAACAAGGTGGTCCACGACAAACGTGATACGGCTCTACAAGCCGCGTACAGCAAAATATCTCAGATGTGCGAACGATACTCATTACCAAGGGTTGTGCAAGACACGGCTAAGGATATTTTTAAGAAAGTTGAGGATCACAGAAAGTTGAAAGGAAAATCGCAAGAGAGCATCGAGGCAGCGGCAATCTTCATTGCGTGCCGACAAAGTGGAGTTGCGCGAACTTTCAAGGAGATATGCTTATTGACTAGCGTACCAAAGAAAGAAATTGGCCGCGTTTTCAAAGTTATCGACAGTATTTTGCTTGAGAGCGGATCAAATTTGAATGCAGCTGTAGGCGCCGCCGATCAAGAATACCAAGCAGTTGGCACGAATGCTGAGGATTTGATGAATCGTTTCTGCTCACATTTGGGACTGACAACACAAGTTGCGAGTGGAGCGCAGTATATTGCTCGTCAAGCGGCCAAGGAAGGTATTTTGGCAGGACGTTCACCAATTTCAATTGCAGCTGCGACTATTTACATGGCAGCAGGTCTATTTGGTGAAGGACGCAGCGCGGCCAAGATCGCTGAACGAGCTGGGGTTAGTGACGGTACTATCAAGACTAGTTATAAGTTTTTGTGGGAGGCTCGCGACAAGCTTGTGGATCCAGCATGGATCGAGTCAAAGAAGGCGAGCATGAGCGGGTTACCAAAAGTTTAGAGTGAAAGCGAGAGCATGCTTGTGCACTTATGAACAAATTGCGGGGGATTGATTGGTTATCATTTTGATGATTTAATTGCGTACCATAATAATAGTCACAAGCTACAAGTGTCGTAATTGGGCATAGGATAGTATGGTAGTTTTTTTTTGTAACATTTTAATGCAATACCCTTTGATCAGTATTTATTAAAACCGCTCTACTATGTGGGTAGTTGTACTCGAAGAAGTATAGACTTGCCAGCAGAAGGAAGCGGTCTGGAGTTGACGAAAAGAAGCCCAGATACTAGAAGGAGCGTCTAGTCATCGTAAGCATGTAGTTGATCTATCTGCGCACAGCGAAGGTTGGAGGAGTAGCGAGGAGTGGCCACAGAGCAGGCTCGTTGCAGCAGTTGCAGACAGCTCCTTTGAAGACGAAGACGAGTAAAGCGCTTAGTCAACGAGTAGTAATCTCTTCGCAGCCAAACAGTCGAAAAGAGAATTTTAACTTAAACCAAAGGTGAAATTAAGCAGTTCGAAGGCTGGTGCGATGACGTCGCCTGTCCGAAAATCCGCCTCCTCTGTGGCCCACTTCTCGGGCCGGTGAAGCTCGGGCGTGCTATTGTGTATTTGACCCTGTAGCAGCTAATATTAGCGCAGAGAAGAAACACAAAACGCATAACACAATCGTGGGAATTTTTGTGATGGCACGGCAGTTCCACATGCAATTCCAGATGCGGAAGGCAACGACGGCAATATGCGTTCTTCGCGTGCAACTCTTTGCACAGCAGGTATTGTGCAGTGTAATTCATCTTTGTAGTTGAAGCCAGCTGCTGTCGGTTGCACGCCTTGATTTGCGCGCATAGAAAAGGAGGCGGGAAAGCGTCAAGCGCCTGCAGAGGAAATTGCTGGCTGCGTTTGCCTTTCGCAAACCAAACCGACCCCAGAATGAGCGAGTTCAAGGCGGTCTCAGCATCCGATTGCTCTCACT
This sequence comes from Myxozyma vanderwaltii, assembly GCA_030556335.1. NCBI lineage: Eukaryota > Fungi > Ascomycota > Lipomycetes > Lipomycetales > Lipomycetaceae > Myxozyma > Myxozyma vanderwaltii. The sequence continues at coordinate 27,752 of JAKTPV010000014.1, forward strand.
TCTACACTATCTGCCACCTGACTGTAGCAGCCTGACTGTCCGACAGCAAAAGGAGCATACGGGTCTTCCACTGCCCGGTCAGACCGAAACGAGTAGTGCGTAAACACACAAACGGAGGATCGCCTGCGCTAGTGTCGCTGGGCAGCGCTAGCCACTCTCGGCCCACGCCGCAGCGTAGTTTGGTTTCAAGGCACAGGCTGAACAGCGGTGGCTGCCTGTACTTCTGATTCCAGAATAACGTTTGAGCAACGCCGTCATAGCTGCGGATCCATAAATACTCGAAAGGCACGGTTCAGATATAATAAAACAACCGGTCGCCGACCAGCAGTTTCATCACCGTCGGCTGCCCTTTTCTTCGTCTTCCCTCGCGCTTCCCCGCCCTTCCCTTCCGTTCCCCGTTCCCCCTCTTCCCCCCCAGGCCTCCTCTTAGGCCACGGTCAGCAGCCTGCTCATGGCCTCAGTCTCGTGTCCGACGCGTGCCCGTCTGCGCGACGGCCCGGATCTGGTAGCGCAGGTCCTTGTCCAGCCGCCGTCGCCTTTGCTCGCCTCCCCAAAGTCAGTTGTGCACCGCCCACGTCCCTACTACTCCCCCTCCGTTTCATCCTGCTCAACTCCTTCGACATCCTCCTCACCTCCCTCCTCCTCTTCTTCTTCTGTTTACACAATGTGGTTACCGCCCTCCCCGCCGTTGCCATCCTCTAAGCAGGTTCCCGCCAACAGGCGGCTGTGGACGGAGCAGTTTCGTGTACTTGAAACAGACTTTCAAAAGTTCGTCACTTCCTTGTTCCATTCATACTCCTGCTGACTGTATATGCAGATTCTCCTCACGCACAACCATCCACAAGGCAAACGTTCTACGTCTCAGTGTACTCCCATTCCTCCGTTCTCGCGTCGGCGAATCCACTGCTGTCTCGCCCCCTGAGCTAGACCGTAGACTCAACATCCTCTACCGCTGGTGGTCTGCCTGTCTTGACGCGCTCAAAGACCGCTCTTCCCCTAGAGCAGTCACCACTGCAGACAGAGCGGCCTACCTCGAATCCATATTCGGCATCCTCAGTCGACACGAATGGCGCTTAGCCTCACCAGCTGCACTCGCTCTCTATACGGATGCCCTCACAGACACGCTCAAGCTCGCAGTCGACCGTCTCATGATGAAACCAGTCCCTATTTCAGTCTCTGTGTTTGCTGGTGCGGTTCTTGCGCACGTGTTTTTCTTTTTAAAAGACGCGGCGCCGGCGTTGTTGTATCTGTTGCGCATTAAACAGGCAGATGTTGCACGGGTCAAGAAGCAATGTGGGCTTACTCCTGTAACAATCTCCAGCCTGAGACAGGCTGCTACTTCCGTCTTCCCTGCCCATCTTTCGAACCTCATCATCTCCGATATCCCTTTTACAAATCGCCCTCCTCTCCCTGCTGATATCCAAGACTACATTTACGGCCCTTGGACCCACAGATGGTGGACCTACCAAGACAGCGATGTGTTTGCGTCCTTCCTCAAACATTACTACATCATAGCCTCAGATTATATTGCTCTCACGTCTACTGCAGGAGACATGACTCCGGATGAGTCAATTATCTGCACTCCTGGCATCTTGTTATTACACGCAAATGTTCTGCAAATAATAGACAGTGTTTTACATCGCAGTAGACGTCCCACGTCAGCTTCATCTACTATCGACACCGGTTTGACAACCGAAGTTAATGCTTCCATTCGCTCAACGGTCACAGTTTCTTCTATTCGACAACTTCGCCAGATGCATCTGCTACTTGCCTTCAAAGAGATTCTGGAGATGTCCGGACCTGTTTGCACGGCCTATGCAACTACATATACCCGCTTCTTTGAGACAACAATCTTTCATGCGGCAGCTAAACGCACGTCTTTATACGACTCAGAAGCATGTGTAATGCTTTGCGATTTAGCTGAATTTGGTTTGACTGTTCTATCAGGCTCATCTCGTTCTGGCCAGATCAGCTGGTCATTCTGGTTAGACATCATTAAACGACTTCTCGCTTCAGAATCGTCAATGACTGAGGTTCGTGCCCTTTCATTTTTGTACACTTTTTGGGACGATATATCTGAAGAAGAAGGTGCGATTGATTGGATTTTAAGCCCTAGTATTTGGAAGAAGTTTTTTTGTCATTGGGCTCCACTTATTCGGGCTTACTACATGCGTTTAATCTGCTGGCGTGTAATTCGTTCGAGTAGTCCTCTAGCAGGAGAAGCTGTCAATCGTATTGTTGAACGATTATCTTCTCTTTATGTCGCTCTTCGAAGGCTATCAACTTCGGGTCGTTGTGTTGGTGTGACTCCTTGTTCACCTGTTCCAGGGCGCAGAATGGCACTTATAATGTGCTCGGGACGCGATACAGCAGCGCAGCGGTTTTTCTTTTCTTCCATGAAATTTCTGCAACAGTTCCTTACTGCTGTCGAGTCTGAAAACGCAAGCACGACAAAAATTATTGCTAATCGATACGACGTTCATGATGAAGAGGTTTTCATCGCAGCTACTGCTGCGCCTTCTGGTGGGGTAAATATGAGAGGTGCTGCGCCACCTGCTCCTGCTTCAACTGCTGCCAAAAGCCTTGCTACAGTATTCAAGAAATTGAAATCTTTCAAATATGGTAATGCATTTGAGCCTGAATCCTCACAAGAGAAGGCGACATACAGTCCTCCTGCTCCTCTCAGAAGATCTGCTTCGACATCGTCCGCCAATTCTTCATTTTCAGTTGCTACTTCTGCTTCAGATTTGACAACGAGCCTTAGGTCACAAGGATCTCCCTTGTCTTCTCCAAGTACTGCTTTCTTGCTCGGGTCAGAAAAAGCGTATTGCTTTATGTTGCAACCGTCAGATCAACATCGACAGCAACATCATACGGCAGCATATTCTGCTACATCTCTATTCACACAGTCATCGGAAGCCAAGTCGGCAGCAGCCAACTCCGCTCATGCAACCGTGCATATTCCAGTGCCACGACTTCCATTTGCAGCACAAAGTGTTATGGCGATGGTCAGCCAAAGGAATACATCTACCAGTGGGAGAAAGATAACGGTTTTGACACCGCCCGGCAGCAGTTCATCTTCATTTGTGTCTTCTGTACATAATTTACCGACTCCTGGTTTTGCTCAACTTAACATCAATCAATCCTCACCAGTGTCTTCTTCATCATCTACGTTTGAATCTCGTTCATTAGGCCACTCAACCTCGTCTCCATCTCTACCATTGCCATCGCCGCCTCCAGCAATCAGTCCTCATGGTAATGCCCTTCGATATGCGGGCCATGCAATAAGCGAATGGAATTCAGTTGTGAGACAGTTTGAGAGATTTGTTGATATGAGAAGAACTAAAGATGGAATTGAGTTTGAACTTGATATTGGAACACCAAGTCTTGTTGGTGAAAGTTCTTTCTAGTTTTTATTTACTATTTGCATTGCTACATTTTGCTGTATATATTTTTGATTTTTTGGGAACGCATAAAGACACGATACATCGCACTTCTATTCTATTATATTATGTTGCAGTATACATACATATATATATATATTGAAATGGTTGAGTGCACAATGTCTTCTATATTGGGTAAACATTGGAGTTTAGAACGTTTTGCTATCGGAATGTTGGGATTTTGACTTTGCTTATTCAATTTACTTTACATGTGCTTTTTGGGAAATTTTTGTTAATCTTGCGGGCATTTATTTTGCATATTCCAACGTGCTTAGAAGCTATCATTGGATCCATGTTATATTGATAATTTACAGAGCATATTTGCATTTTCTTTTATTCTTACTTCTGCTTCCTAAACTAAACGCGTGTCGCGTGCTACCTTTGAAGTATACTGATCCAAGTCCATGGTACACTGTTTCTCGCTCTCCCGTTTGGGCAGAAGCCCAATTTAAAGCTTAAGTCTTTTCAGCTAAAGTCTTTTCAAAAGGGTCCAAGTGGCGAGCGCCACGTTGCTCAAATTGCGAGTGCTTAGACAGTATTAAGATTATGGTGCGAAGCCGCTACTCTTCGGTCTTGCTCATGAGATCGCCTCGACTATAGAGTAAATATCGAAAGCAGATTACCAATATATGCTAAGAGAAGATCTCAATGCTTCTATGTATACCAAAATAAACTGATAACTGTAATAAATTACCGCCCGAGAGACTATATCGACTAGGTACTTCAGATAAGGGATAAGGGCACATGCCGGTGGAGAATGTAGACTCGAGATTAACTTTTTCATTTATTTTTTCTCTCAAAACCGATTTAATAACTAAAATTGCAAGAACGAGGAAAAAAAATTGTACTCATGCCCTCAATTCGTACCTAAAAAAAATGCCAGTAGTTCGTATCAAGATTAATGTTTTCACTGAGCTCTGAATAAAAAAAAAAGCTCTGCGATCGTTATCGTAACATGTGAAAGCTGCTAACGCAACTAACTGTACAGGTAATAGGGTTTTACGTGGAATGTAATACTTCATTTTACGAGACCCTTATCTTGAAACCCTATCATATGTACCTCAATACTTTCATCATTGATCTACACTTTCAAAAAATTCCAGTTGTTAAATGCAATATTTACATATTGAGAACAAGCAACGTGTGTATCAGATAGATCTCATTAAAGAGCCTTGTCTTCATGGTAATTTTCCATTATGCAGCCCTCCGAGCATATCGACTTATAGGTCGCCGCCGACTTAAAGTTAAGTAAAGGAGCCCTCGATGCTGCGAGTGCGCTAGGCTCTGTTCTTCGCGTAACCATACTAATCTCTTTAAAAGACGATCCAAAAACAGGTCAAATCGACATTCATATATAGGTGTCTCAGTAAATAGAAGCGACATAAGGCCGGTCTTCCTTAGAACAGCAACTAATTACTTTGTTCTTTCTCCACAAAAAAAAATATAGCCAAGCTTTTATTTATCACCCGAAATATCAGTGACCGATTCATATCGAGACCAATGCCTCCATTGAGAGTTCAACGAAAAAAATGCTCCGTTTTAGTCAGTTTACATTAGTTAGCAAGCTGATGCAGCATGCCAGTCATAGGGTTTTATATTGAAATCTGCATTACACTAAAACCCTAACATAGAATACCCTATAAAATTACAAAGCCCTATAAGAGCACCCTATGACATTCAGAATAATAATTTCACCATCAGAATACTGGCACCGATGAGAATTCAAATCGCTCATCTGTTAACTAAGATATCTATAATTTGATAACTGCTCATATATGTTCATTGATAAAATATATCAAAAAACCCTCATCACCATAGTTATATTCCATCACATAGCGCTTCATTGGCCACGAAGCATCGACGAATGGGCTATCGCGAGCCATAGGCTAACAAGACCACATACATGCTTTGAGAGCATTAGGATTCGCTGTCTTGTAAGTGCAGTCTAATTCTGTATGAGATGATTTAAATCAGACCAGACTCGTGACAATCTTATGATTCTCTCAGTAAAGAGAAGCGTACCAAGGCAAACCCTCATCTTTAACCAATAACCACAACATTCCCCCCTCTAGATATCACAAATGCAATTAGAAATAGTATCAGAAGATCAAAATTAAACCAAAGTATGATACTATAACATAAAGGCGAGCAATGCAGCCATCAATGGGTATGCATCTCACAGTCGAACGAGGAAAACCGAACAAAACTTAGTGTCAAGCGTGATTTCAGCGAAACTCGAATAACCAGTTTCCTTTTTAAAGAAATATACAGAGATGTATGTATAGTTTTAAGACCTTTGAGGGTAATTCAAGCAGCAAGAAACTCCAGATATGCGACGGAGACCCGCATCAGTCGGTAGCGCTAGTATGAATACCAAACTCTCTGATTACGCTCGCGTCGAGGAGAGATGAGAACCGCAAAAACATTTCCGCTAAAGCGTATAGAGCTTTACAGCTCTCAATAAGACAGCGCACACAAAAAGATGCCAAGTAGATTGACTCGGAAGTCCTGCAAGGCTGGTCTAAATAGACATGGACGACACGTTGCGGGTGGTGTCAAGAACGAGAAATTAGTATGACCAGACCCGATATCACGTTAGCTATTAATAAATTATTTCTTAGGTACAGATGATGTAAATATGAATGAGCGGAGTATGAGGAAGAAATCAAAAAGAGAGAGGAAAAACGGGAGGGCTGGTTCGTAAGGCTCAATTCGAATTTTAACCGCATGAGTTGTGAGAATGCCTTTTTTAAAGCTTTAAGTTAAATATTTAATGTGGTATCATTTATACTGCCCTTATATAACGCTAAGTCATTACGCATAGGTTCTTTTCTTCTGTTTTATTGGAGTTATGTAAAACTGGTATATCTGCTCCTCTTAAATGTCTATGAGCGATAGCAAAAATATGACGTACTCTTTCAGCGCCGCATAGTAACGTCACGTGTAGATACGTGGTTGCGAATTCATTTAGCATTGTTGCGGGATTAGCTTCGTACCTTTTTACTACCAGTACGTACGTTCATCGCTTCATTTCTACCGATTCTTTACACCATAATGTCAGAAGCTTGTGATACAATCTCTGTTCCCGAATTTACTCGTTTGTACTCCCTAAGATTCTCTCTACTAATGTGTGTACCACTAACATTGGATTTTACCAGCTGAATACACACCAAAAGGTGAGTTCACCACTTTTTCCGAACGTCCTCTTTACGCGGTTGGTTCAAAAGTTTCCTCTTTGGCATTAATTTGCATTTACGATGTTTTTGGACTTCACAAGAATACGTTTCAAGGCGCCGATTACTTAGCGCTTTCAACTTCTTCTGCTCCACTGGTGTTAATGCCTGATTTCTTTGATGGAAAGCCACTTGATCCTAAACGTTTGAATGACGAAGGGTATAGAGATTCGTGGAGAGCCAAAAATGGGGAATCTGGTCATCTTGCATACCTTGAGGCGTTATTAGAGTATATTAAAAAGAGTTATCCATCAGTTAAAGCAATTGGCTTGTACGGATTTTGCTGGGGTGGAAAGCTTGCGATATTGGCGGCAAAGAATGAGCTTGTAAAAGCAGTCAGCTTAATTCATCCTTCTCGTCTAGTTGAACTTGATGGTGAGGGGATCTCTGAGGTTCCGGTACAAATTATCGCTACTAGAGATGAAAAAGATGAAAATCTACAACCATTAATTTCAAAATTGAACAAGTGTGAGTATATTAGAATGGATGATATGTTCCACGGGTTTGCAGCCGCAAGAGGTGATTGGAGTGTTAAAGAGCAGAAGGAAAGGTCACAGGAAGCGTTTAAACTCGTCGCAGAATTTTTTAAAAAAGTGTTGTTGTAAGAGAATTACTGCACTTCTTATGATCTGCTTGTCACGCTAGACTATAAACATTATATTTGGGTCATACACGCAGTCCAACAATTAATGAGTTAAACAATTGAGGAAAAATCATCATCTGTTTGTTTTACTCCGTATTTGATAATACAAAAGTCAGCTACTTCCAGATGATAATGCTCGCTGCCCACTCACCCGGATTAGGATCGTACTCTCGTTTACGGCTTTGCGACAGCTCGTAACGAAAACGCTAAAGTCCGGGTATGAGGAAAAATCGCGGCCTTTAAAGGCTGATTTATTAGTATGTAGACTTCAGAGCGGATATAAGCGCTGCATCCCCACTTAATCCCGTGTATTCGTTTAGTCGTTATGCTATTTCTTGTGATGGCGGGCAGTGAGGTTGATCAAAATCCCACTGAAGTTGATTGTTTTCGGGCCCTCATCCTAAATAATATCGCCAGATTTTCTAGAATACCACCGGTTCTAGCATACTTTGTACACAGCTAGACTAACTCAAGCCTGCAATTGCGTCTTCCCTCCCTAAATCACAGGTTGGTTAATTGTCTGCACAGAGAATCTGAAACTCTCCCTGCTGTTCTTGTCCACAACCGGCTATGAGCCCAAAGGTGCGTGTACTACATGTGCTTCTGGTACTTCCATAATTTATCATACTTGTGCATCAGACTTGTGCTCAAAAAGTCTACTTACTAGCCACTCTTTTCGTTTTTCAGGGATACCTGACGCCGTGATAACTGCTATCAAAGTTGTCGGCTACCTCGTTGTAACCATGTGAAAGTACTGCATCAATACCTGCAACCGTCTTATAGTTTTTGCCAGGTTAAGAAGTTCATGAAAGAGAAATGTGGGGTAACTAGATGTTAAAAAAAACACTACATTCATTCGCACTTTGTTTGAAGACTGCTAGAATCCAGACTTGCTGCGTTGCCATGCACGAGACAATAAAGAAGCATATGGTCTAAGCTTATTAGGCTCAGTGGCCCACGTGCGAGGTTCAGCCACTATTCTCATCCGCGCCCTTGTACCTAAACCTAGTAGCAACAAATCTATCAAGATTAATGTATTTGATATTTTTGAGTATTTCTGATTCAAAGTAATTCCAAAAGACTCATCATCTTTTCTTACTCCAGTGCGCCAAAGTGGGCCTTGACGCTTTCGGTATCAAATTCTTAAATTGTGGTCCAAGTCAAGTCGCTGATTGGCTCTGGGTCAGCGCAATCCCTGCGGCGAGTATTGTCGCCAAATTGGTCAAAGAGGATAGTGATTAAACCAACTGAAATATATTAGCTATTCAGTAAGCTACTGCATCTCACGCGTATCTCATGTTTAATTCTGAACCGTAAGCTTAGCCCTTGTACTGTTCGAAACCAACTCATTGGATTAGGGTCGATCACCAACCTTTAAACTTTAATTCATGTTATCACAGAACTCGGCACGTCACTTCAACGCTATAGTGGTTCAGCATAAATGAAATAGCGAGAACAATCAAAAAACCAACATGTCAATTAAGCTCAAGATATTCCATAAGTATCCTAGCTGCCGACATTTTTGATTCTCTGTCTAAAGCGGGTGCTTATACGATTGAGTGCATTCAGTTTGACCTCGTGCGATACAGCGTTCGCCCGGCTGCCAATCTGTGTATATGGACTGAGGTTATATCTACCCGTTAATTACTGGTATAGCTAATACTATACAATTTCACGGAGGCCGGCAAACCTGGCTAAAAAGCAAAAGCTTGGTAAGTTTCTGATCAGGTCTAATGTTTTCCACGCTGCGCATTCGTCCATGCTGTCGAGAGTGGCATATTCTAGTCACAACTCTGGGGTAATTATAGCATGCTAATATCAAATACTCTGTTAGAAATTATCGTGCAGTTTTTAATTTGTTCTTAGCTCACTGACGAGACCTTCTCCGTATTTCCAAGTCGTTGCTAACTTGAGTTAGCTACTCGCTCTTCTCGCTTTTGCGGTCTTCGCCGCGTAATGTCCACATTCTCACCAACTTACTAAATTTTTTTTACTAACTGTAAGTGCATAAAATTTTTCACCAAGGCCATACACAATATCCAGGAAAATTTGGCGGGGAGGTTTGCAGCATGGGCATCTACGATAGAATTTAGCCATAGGGTCTGTGATAGGGTTTCAGTATAGGGTTTTGTAGGGTTTATCGGCGTGATTTATTTCGACCTACTTCAATAGTCGAAGGCGATACACGGAAGATCTCTGTCACGACGCTACTAGTTCATGATATTTGTATGCGCGCTCTTGTGTATATTATAGGAGCATAGTAGATTGAACACAAAGACTGTCGAATATGAATGAGTAGCGATCATTGCGCTCTGACAACGAGACCTCGCTCACTTCTCAGTTGTGTATATAAATGCTCCGCATTATCTCTGATGCACAGTCATGCGTAAGATACTAGTACTATGCATGCGTTTAATGTATAATTTGGTTCTGATTTGAATAGTTTGCACAGAGATGGCAGTGGCACTAGAAATGGAGTAATATGTAAATAAACAAATATGAAGAAAAAAGAAGCACCGTTAGCATGTGCATATCTAAAGCTATAAAGTGTTCGAACTTCACAGAAAAAATCTACAAACACATTCCAATCAGAATATTCTTCCTTTAAATAAAAGCTCTACCAATATATATATTGCCATTAAATTAAACCGATTTTTTATCATTAAATAAATTCTAAATCAAGTATGAAAAAAACTAGAATCAAGAGAACTCACAACATACGCGTAAAGATTTCGTTAACAGGGAAATGCCCCGCGGCTGGTCTCCTATATCAAAGCGGAGATGCGGCTCTGCGATCTCGCCCCGCGATCATTAGTGTCTAGGCTCTCTCTCGGGACTAATTCATCGCATTCTTTTTTTTATTTTCTAGCGGGATAACAAGAAAAACCGAGAAATTTAGTTGAATAGAAGATACACTTGAAATATTGTTTGCTAATAAAAAATGGAAATTTGGATGTGCATGATTGACTAATAGTGATTACACACCTAAATTGATCCGCACCAATTAGCCATTCATTAATCGGTAACAGTACATTGCAGCAAATATCACAGCATCACAAACGAAATAATGTACTCGTTTCGAACAACAGGATTCAACGGCTATGCTGTTCAATATTCACCCTTCTTTGATTCACGACTAGCGTGCGCTGCTTCGGCAAATTTTGGTCTAGTCGGCAACGGTCGGCTCTATATTCTCGGACTAACAGCTTCCGGAATCGTGGCAGAAAAATGGTTTGATACTCAAGACGGGTTGTTTGACTGCGCTTGGTCCGAGAACCATGAAAATCAGATCGCGGTCGCGACGGGAGATGGTAGTGTGAAGCTATTCGATATATCGCTAAGTGTACGAAATGTCAAAACAACGGCAGACTGCCTGCAATTGGTTTTAATGTAGTGAACTGACTTTCCAAATAGGACTATCCAGTTCAAAGTTGGAGAGAGCATACCCGGGAGGTATTCTCCGTCAAATGGAACTTGGTCGACAAAACTACGTTTTGTACCGCGAGTTGGGATGGGCTGATCAAGATTGTGAGTCGTTCCGGCCAGTAGAATTACTACTATTTATTAACCTATCAATTAAACAGTGGTCTCCTGTTCGGCCAACATCAATAACTACACTTCAACCGCGCGGATCGCAGACGTCATGTACATATACTGCAGCGTATTCGCCGTACAACTCTACAATGCTAGCTTCTTGCTCTTCCGACTCGTTTATGCGGATATGGGATCCGCGAGCAGGGGAGTTTCCTCTCAACTCGGTCTATGCGCATAATGGAGCAGAAATTCTCTCACTGGATTGGAACAAATACCGACCTGAAGTTCTAGCGACATCGTCCGTCGACCGCACAATTAAGATCTGGGATCTGCGATATCTGCAACGAAACGGTAGCAATAGTGTCGGAACTACCACAGCTAGTCCAATAAATGAGCTCATTGGTCACGAGTATGCGATCCGCAAGGTCGCATGGTCACCACACGCACCGGAGCTGCTACTTTCCGCCAGCTACGACATGACAGCGCGAGTTTGGGAGGACAGTACGGCGATGAAGCAACCTACGTTTTCAAACACAGCTCGACGGGGTAGACCGAATGCAGGACTTCGAGCAGTCTGGGAAAAACACTCTGAATTTGTAGTCGGCTGTGACTGGAGCTTGTGGGGAGAGGAAGGGTGGGTATGCACAGTTGGCTGGGACGAGATGGTCTGGGTGTGGGATGTGCGCACTGTTGCGCTCAGGTAGAGGAGGGAGAGAGTGCGGGAGCTTATTGAGGGGTTTGTACTAAACCTGTAATGTATTATGTAAGCACATATTGTAGGGCTGCTAAACTTAACCCTACGGCTTGTAGAACGCAGTCACGCGCGTTTTCTTTCACAAGGCAGGTGCGGCTCCGCCAGCATCAAAGAATCGCAGGTCTATCTCAGCAAGCAGCCCGGCTTCAACATCGTCAACCATCAGCAACAACAACATCGATAAAATGGCCACTTTCAGACCCCAGATCTCGGTCTTCGGCACCGACGGTGTCCTCTCAGAGAAGACCATTCCTCTGCCCGCTGTTTTCAAGGCTCCCATCCGTTCCGACATCGTTCACGCCGTCTACACCGGTGTCGCGAAGAACAAGCGTCAGTCGTACGCCGTCTCCGAGAAGGCCGGCCACCAGACCTCTGCTGAGTCGTGGGGTATGTGTTCAATGTGCTATTAGAGTGCTGTGTGTATTTTTTTTGCACAAATCGAATCGGAACGGCATGAATAAAAAGGAAGAATTGAAGGACTCTGGACTAACATGGATGTGAAGGTACTGGACGTGCTGTTGCCCGTATTCCTCGTGTCTCCGGCGGTGGTACTCACCGTGCCGGTCAGGCTGCCTTCGGTAACATGTGCCGTGGTGGACGTATGTTCGCTGTATGTATTTCAATGCGTTGTCTACGGCTATGATTGGAGAAGAATCACACGACTAACTTTTTTCCGTTCAACAGCCCACCAAGACCTGGAGAAAGTGGAATGTCAAGGTCAACCTTAACGAGAAGCGATTTGCTACTGCCTCTGCTATCGCCGCTTCTGCCGTTGCTCCTCTCGTCCTCGCCCGCGGTCACAGAATTGAGACCATCCCCGAGGTTCCTTTGATCGTCTCTAATGATGTCGAGTCGCTCACAAAGACCAAGGACGCTGTCGCCATCCTCAAGGCTCTCGGTGCTCACCGGGATATCATCAAGGTCATCAAGTCCCGCAAGCTCCGTGCCGGTAAGGGTAAACTCCGTGGCCGCCGCTACACTCAGCGTCGTGGACCCCTCGTTGTCTACGGCACTGAGGGTTCCTCGCTTGTCAAGGCATTCCGCAACATCCCCGGTGTTGAGACCGCCCACGTCAGCACTCTTTCCGTTCTCCAGCTCGCTCCCGGTGGACACTTAGGCCGCTTCGTTATCTGGACCGAGTCTGCTTTCGAGTCGCTCGACAGCATCTGGGGCTCTGAGACCACTCCCTCGGCCAAGTCGTCGTACACCCTCCCCACTAACATTGTCTACAACGCTGACATCACGCGTCTCATCAACTCTGCTGAGATCCAGGCTGTTGTCAAGCCTTCTGGTGACAAGACTACCAAGCGTACTAATGTGCAGAAGAAGAATCCTCTCAAGAACAAGCAGGTTCTTCTACGGCTCAACCCTTACGCTAAGGCGTTCAAGCAGTAGATAATAAAAAGTGTTTTGTTTGTTTATTGTTTTTATTCTAGCTAAATGAAGTGTATCATGGATTAATTCTCTGCTCTTTTCTTTCGTAGTGTATGCCAGTAGCAGTGTCAGTAGTGGTACGAGCGATTCAGGCTATAGTGGCACATGGCCAATCCACGTGAGTACACGTGATGTCGGACGAGTATGGAGACGGGTAGCTGGAGCGGGACCGCCGCATTGGGCAAAGAGGGCGTTTATGCGTTTCCTGGAAACGGGCGAACGAGGTTTCCGCGCGAAGAACAGCGGCTTTGAGCTGGATTTAGAGAATATTGCGGAGAAGAAGAGGAAGTGGACGAGTTGCGATGAAGTGCTATGGATTGCCAGAAGCGGCAGGTGACGAGCGAAAGCGGAAGTATTCTGGATCGCTTCGTCTTCGGCGTCATGCGGCGGCGGACAGCTGACTTTCGGTCTCCGCATTTGTCGACGCTGTTCGCCTTCTTCTTCCTGCACCTGCTCCTCGCCGGCTCTCTTCCCTTCTTCCCTGTCCCAACAGCCGCTGTTTGCAGCTTGTACCTTTTGCAGTTGCTTGCATCGTCCTCTCCGCAGCCACTTGTCCCTGTTTGTCTCTGCTTCTCCTCGCAATGGCCCACCGCGACGTCAAGCGTCATCTTCTCTTCGAGATCTCGACCGAGGTCGCCAACAGAGGTATTCGCTGCTGTGTGTGTTTTATTCTCGTGCAAGGTGCTTGTTTGTTAACAGTTTGAAGTTGGCGGAATTTACTCTGTCATCAAGTCCAAGGCGCCCATCACTACCGCAGAGTACCGCGACAGATACACCCTCATCGGTCCCCTCAACCGCAAATCGGTGAATATCCTTCTCTTTTGCCCTGTTTGCTCAGAGCCGTTCTATATTCCTACAAACTACTCTTACTGACACGATCTTTTATCAGGCCGCCATCGAGGTCGAGGAGCTCTCGCCGACAGACCCGTATATGGTCGAGACCCTTCGCTCCATGTCTGAACGCGGGGTTCAATATCTCTACGGTCGCTGGCTCATTGAAGGTACCTCGTTCCCACCAAATTGCCTGTCTACTGTCTGCTAACTGCCTCTGTTTTTTTTGCTCAGGCGCTCCCCGTGTCCTCCTTTTCGACACCGGCTCGCAATACTACCATCTCGACGAGTGGAAGACAGATCTCTGGAGCGTGGCTGGCATTCCCGCTCCTGCCGGCGACGCCGAAACCAATGAGGCCGTCATTTTTGGCTACCTTGTTGCCTGGTTCCTCGGTGAATTCGTCTACCATGATCGCAGTCGTGCCGTCGTTGCCCACTTCCACGAATGGCTCGCCGGTGTCGGGCTCTCCCTCTGTCGCAAGCGCCGCATCGATGTCACGACGATCTTCACTACTCATGCTACACTCCTCGGTCGCTATCTTTGCGCTGGTTCAGTCGATTTTTACAATAATCTTCAGTACTTTGATGTTGACTCTGAGGCTGGAAAACGCGGCATCTACCACCGCTACTGCATCGAGCGTGCTGCTGCGCACTCCGCCGATGTCTTCACCACCGTCTCCCATATCACTGCATACGAATCTGAGCACTTGTTAAAGCGCAAGCCTGATGGTGTTTTGCCAAATGGTCTTAACGTCGTAAAGTTCTCAGCTGTCCACGAATTCCAGAACTTGCATCAAGTCGCAAAGTCAAAGATCAACGATTTTGTCCGTGGTCATTTCTATGGACATTATGACTTTGATCTTGATAACACTCTTTATTTGTTTACTGCTGGAAGATACGAGTACCGTAATAAGGGTGTTGATATGTTTATCGAGTCTCTTGCTCGTCTGAATCATCGCCTCAAAACTGAAAATTCAAACAAAACTGTCGTTGCGTTTATCATCATGCCTGCTGCTACTCATTCTTATACTGTCGAGACTCTGAAAGGTCAGGCTGTTATGAAAGCCCTTCACGATACTGTTAATGAGATTCAAGAAAGCGTTGGCCGCAGATTGTTTGAGCGTTCAGCCCGTCATAATGATGAATCTGGAAAAGACTTTTCTGAAGATCTTAATGACTTGTTGACTGGTAGTGAAAAGGTTCTTTTGAAAAGACGTGTCTTTGCTTTGAAACGTCATACCATGCCACCTATTGTTACACATAACATGGCTGATGATGCCAATGATCCGATTTTGAATCAAATTCGCCGCGTTCAGCTTTTCAATAACGCGACTGATCGTGTCAAGATTGTTTTCCATCCAGAGTTCCTTAACTCTAATAACCCTATCCTTTCGCTAGATTATGATGATTTTGTTCGTGGTTGTCATCTCGGTGTTTTCCCATCGTATTATGAGCCGTGGGGTTATACTCCTGCTGAGTGTACCGTTATGGGTGTCCCATCGATCACTACCAATCTTTCCGGATTTGGATGCTACATGGAAGAGCTAATTGAGAATACATCAGATTACGGTATCTACATTGTTGATCGTCGTTCAAAGGGAATTGATGATTCAATTAATCAGCTTACTGACTACATGTTTCAATTTTCTCTCAAAACACGCCGTCAGCGTATCAACCAGCGTAACCGTACTGAGCGTTTATCAGATTTACTTGATTGGAAACGTATGGGACTTGAATATATTAAAGCTCGTCAGCTTGCTTTACGTCGCGCTTACTCGTCATCTTTTGATGATGATGAAGACTATAACTTCTTTGACGGAACTGAGATGAAACTTTCAAGACCATTGTCAGCTCAAGCCTCCCCTAAAGATCGTTCTGGAATGATGACTCCGGGCGATTTCGGTTCATTGCAAGAAGTTCGTGAAGGTTTAGATACTGATGATTATGTCGGATTTAAATTACCTGAAGAAGATGAAGATGAGCCGTATCCTTATCCTTTGTCACTAAAACGTCCTACGGCGATTCCTTTATCGGGTGGACAAACTAACGGTAGCGGTTAAAGATTTTTTTTTTTCGCATCACTACATTTTTGTTTTCTATTGTTGTGAGATTATTGTAAAGTGAGTGTGGATGTTTGATCACTCTTTTTTCTTATATTTTCTTGTTTTTTTTTTTTTGTTTTTCTAAAAAAACCTTTGTGTCGTTTGCTCTTTATATATTTTTTTTTTACCATTTTTTGTCTCATTTTGTCAAACATGCATGACATATTATATAAACGTATACAACGGATCTTTCTTTTTTTTTTTTTTGGTTCTTGCAGTTTATATTTTTCTCTTTCTCATTTTGTTTTGTTTTTTTCGTGTTTACCTTTTTTCATATTAGTGTTTATTTCTGTGTTCTATTGTGCGGTGTGTTTGAATCTTCAAATTTAATTCTTTTCAGCATGTATTATAACGAACGATTACTATTTGCTTTTTAATTTTTATTCACGGTATTTCCTCCCATTTTCAGCAGGATATGTTTTTTTATATATGTTTCAACATTGAAGATAAACTGCAGTCAAACAAGTTTAGTATAATATGATTCTGTAAATTGACAATTGCAGACGCGAGTTTGCGCGCCGCACGTTCGTAGTAAGCTTTAGAATCTCCCAGGTTTACTTTTACTTCTTTATCTTTTGGACCTTTTATGATAGCGATCAACAATTTAATTCAATTCATTTCATTTCATTGCATGAAAAAAAAAACACTTTGGGATTACAGTATATTTTATAATCCTCTTCGAACAATAACAATTGAGTACATTTTCTGTCATTATTTTTGAAATACTTTAGTTGGACTTGGATTACACTCAACACGACAAGTCGGAAATTTCAACAGTCTTTAAATAATCACGAGCATCAAAAACAAAAGAACCAAAAAAAAGAAAGAGAACAAACCAAACCAAGCAAACAGAAAGAAATGCCGCCAGTTCGACCATTTCCAGTTTTCATATCGTCACATGTAATTGGAGGATTTGGACGAGGTTCGAGTGAATTAGGAATTCCTACAGCGAATATTCCAGCAGCAGCATTAATGGCATCCGCAATTCCTCAGGGTCAAACTGGAGTTTATTTTGGATTTTGCAAAGTTTCAGGGAACTACGGTACACTTACAAGGCTTGAAGTCGGGGAAGAAGGAAAACCTCCCGTGAATGAAATAACTAGTTCGAGTTCTGCGATTACAGGCGAGGATGCTACTATTTTGCCAATGGTGATGTCATTAGGTTGGAATCCATTCTACGGGAACACAGAACCTAGCGCTGAAGTTCATATCGTGCATAAATTCAAATCGCAATTCTACGGTGCAAATATGAAATTAGCTGTATTAGGATATATCAGACCTGAATCTAACTTTGTAAGCGTGGAAGCTTTAATTGAAGAAATTATGCATGATATCAAAGTTGCAAAGGAAACTTTAGCTGAAGATGGATTTAAACAAGTTGCTGATGACGATTTCTGGAAGGATTAATTTTGAATCGAAATAACGAATTATTTAATATTAAAGATATATATTTAAACCTGACTTCACATAATATTATCCGTACTTTTTTGCTGAAAATAAATCCCGTTAGACCATAAAAATTACGAAAAAAGTATATATATATACTATTTTCTTCTTTTTTTTTTCCCCAAAACCAAAAAAAAAAAAAAATTAAACCATCAAAATAATATCCCAAATCAAAGACGACAAAAGCATAAGAAAAAAGAGGCAAAACCATAGTCAAAACCAAAGCACATCAAAGCAAAGTAAAACAAAAAAGTGATTGAAGTAGACTAATTAAGAATCGGCAAAAAATTACCCACAATCATCATCGGAATATCAAACACATCCCTCTTAATAGTCCACGTACAAGCAGTTGGAATCTTTCTTCCTGTAGGACCTAATAGAGTACATTCCATCATCGTGGCTCCTCTTGAATCTCCAAATGCCAATTTACTAAATCCTTCAAAGTATTCAACAACTGAATGATCATCCATAAATTCTACCATAAAAGTCCGCTTCCCAAGTAACTGCTCTTTAGTCCAGCCTGTTAAAATACAGAATTCTTTACCGACAGCAGCAACTTGACCTGTCCGACGCCAAACAATAGTAGGAGTACCCGAATATGAGATAAACTTTTCATACTCTAGTAATGTCCGCTGAAAACACTTTTCCATAAATATCAAATCTTCCTCTTTCAGCGTCTTTGTACAGGCGATAAAAGAAGGCCGAAAGGCAGCCATAGCACGTGCAACGCGCATTAAATGAGGTCTATCAAACCTGCTCTTTAAATATGCAATGATTCCATGGTACCCTGGAGTATATGAAAATGGTTGTGTAACAGAGGCGTAAACAGTTTCGGGGTCTCGTCTTCTTCGATGCGCAAGATGTGTCGGAAGCGCCGAAGAAACATGCGGCGCTGGCGCAGAGGTGTTCGATCCAGCCGAAGTGCCCGCTGCGCCAGCAGGGGTTGGAGTACTAGCAGGTGGAGCCATGAGTTCATTTCCAAGCGACGAGCGATGTTGAGGGAGGAGATGTGGAGGTTCAATTGAAGTGGGTGTAGGTGGGCTTGCACTATTTTGAGGAGAATTGTCACTGCCGCCAGAGAGAAGAGTAGCAAGGCCTCGAGCAGCCCAGTTCGAGTCTCGGACAGTCATATCAGCGAATCCGTAGTCATAAGTCTGCGAGGCTCCCAAGATATTCGAGGCGCCTACTGGAGGAGTCATAGTATCTTGAGGACCAGAACCAAGCATATTTGACAGATAAGAAAACTCCATGTTTGCTGTTTTCGAGCCAAAATCGTATGCGGATAAGTTGAGATTTGAGAATATGCTGTCTACGGCGTCTGGCGAATCACCTGCAGCAAGTGGATCTGAAGCTCCGAGGGAGGAAGGGTCGATGGTTCCATGGGCAGGTAAAAGAGATCGGTCGTCAACAGGCGTTTGCTCGCGGTAGTCGATTACATCTTTGTCATTGCTGCTGCTGCTGCTGCTGCTATTTTTGTTGTTATTGTTGTTATTGCTGCTGTTATTAATAGTGCTACTGCCGTTGTTGCGGTTGTTGCTAGGACGGCCGACGCGACGCGGTTTGTCTGCGGGGACTACTGCTGAGGAGGCGTCTGCGGGCTCATCGTGAAGATACTTTGCCTTTTTGCGCACACCGTCTTGACAGGTTGCAGAAAGACCGCGTTTGACGCAGCGCTGACACGGCCTTGCGTCGTCACAAGTTAGATGGGCCTTCTGACAGTGGAAACAGGCTCTGGAAGCTTTCTTGCGCTTTGGTCTGCCTGTGCGAAGCTGTGAAGAAAGCAGTCAGTTGGGAGGTTGTTGCAAAAAGTCGACGATGAAGACTCACGCTGATGCCGCTGCTGCGGGCCATTGCAGCAGTCATATTAAGCGTTATTCCAGACGCTGTTTTGACTGTGGCACCTGAAGAGGAAGATGGTTGTGGAGGCATGTTGTAATGCGTATTTGCTGGGGATCAGTAATGGTGGTGGGGGCGAGGCGGAGGAGGAATTGATGGTAGAGGGGGATACACTGCAAATTTCGACACCGCGCCACAACGAAAAAAGCGGCAGAAAACAGCGGACTTTGCAGCAAAAACACAAAAGCTACCGACCTTTCATCTAATCAGACGAGCACACAAAAAGAACAGGAGAATAAAACGAGTCGCAAATGACGGCTTGGACAATACAAACAGCACAGAAGTCTTTTGCTCACGCGGCTCCATTCTGCGTCTGTCGGCGGTACTAATTTGGAGTGTGGTGGCAATTCTTCGGCCTGGCCCCGGCACAACGCGCGCAGCTTCTTATTCAGCCATCGCACCCGAACGCTTCCTTGTCTCCCGGTTCGCCCCGGATGGCGGATTCTTGCGCGGGAAATATGTAAACAAAGGCAACCAGCATGAGAAGATTGGAAGACGCGTGCCTGCTGCTTTTATCTACTGCTAGTTTCCGTTTCTCCACGCGGGGGGTGCGTGAGGAAGTGGTCGTGTGCCCTTAGTCTAGATCTCAAATCTTTTCGAGCCCTAAAACATCTTTTCATCTCTATTAAAATACTGTATCAATGTCTTCCTCTGATAACTCCACTCCAGCGCGCGTAAGTGCCTTTGTTGTTGTAAAAAAATAAAGACGTGTCCTGACTCTTATGTTTATAGCCTGCGCCTTGGAAGTCACTGGTCGCTGGCGGTGTTGCCGGTGGTGCAGAAGCTGCCATTACTGTATGTCTTCTCTGTTTGGCTTCTCCCCTTCTCACTTCTCGTGCTGACCCACAAAACATGTAGTACCCCTTCGAATTTGCTAAAACTCGTCTTCAGCTTGTCGACAAGTCTTCAGTTCAGTCCAAAAACCCCATAACCCTCATCTACCGCATCGCAAAGACAGATGGTATCTCCACAATCTACACCGGCTGCTCGACAATGGTCATCGGCTGCACTGCCAAAGCTGCAGTCCGTTTCCTCGGTTTCGACTCAATCAAAAAACTCCTTGCTGATGAAAATGGAAAACTCTCTGGATCTGGCGGTGTCATGGCAGGATTTGGTGCAGGCATTCTAGAATCAGTCTTTGCTCTCACTCCCTTTGAAACTATCAAGACCGCTCTAATTGACGACGCTCAACGGCCCAATCCTCGTTACAGAGGCTTTTTTCATGGCTCTTACACTATTGTAAAGGAGGGTGGTATCGGTGAGATTTATAAAGGAGTTGTTCCTGTCACTCTTCGTCAATCTTCGAATGCGGCCGTCAGAATGGGCTCATATTCTTTCCTCAAGCAAAAATTTCAAGAATTAGACAAGTCTGATCCAAACAAACCACTGTCTGGTCCCAAGACTTTCTTGGTTGGTGCAATTGCCGGTATTATCACAGTATACACTACAATGCCTTTCGATACCTTGAAAACTCGAATGCAATCGTTAGAATCGAAGAAAGAGTACCGAAATACACTACACTGCGCTCAGAGATTATTGACAGAGGAAGGTGTTTTTACATTTTGGAAGGGAACTACACCTAGACTTGGTCGCTTGGTTTTGAGTGGTGGTATAATTTTCACTCTTTATGAGCAAATTATTGCCGCCATATAATCAATGATTTTTATAGATAAAGATGTTTCTTCTTTAATTTTTTTTTGCTGCTCTGTGTATTTGAATAGACATACGCCACCAATTTACTTTCGTAACCGCTTGATTGCTTCTCCAATAGGTTCACCCTTATGCAATGCCTCAAACGTCAAGTCATCAATTTTCTTTCTTTCAACGCAAAGCTCGACTACTTCCTCAACAGTTGCAGCAGGAATAACCACAACGCCATCTGCATCTGCCATTAAATAGTCACCAGGGTTGATCCACAATTTATCTTTAAATTGAACCGCGACATTGACCTCGCTTGCACGAGTATATGTATTTGACCCTAGAATTGAGACATTACGAGCAAACACGGGGAATCCCATCTCTCGCTGCTCTAGAATATCTCGAAATCGTCCGTCAACTATTACACCGGGTGCACCGAGGTATTTAGCCCGTGTAGTCATGAGTCCACCCCAGCACGCGGAAAACATTTCCTTGGGCTGTGAAATAAACATGATCTTTCCAGATTCATTGTAGTCGCACTATGTATGTTAGTTGCATTGCCCACGTACTACTTTGAGAGATAGTCAACTTACGAAATGCTTTGGTAATGATGGACTAGTCTTGTCACTAGCGTCAACCATCTACATTTAAAAGGTCTTTGTCAGTCATAACAATCTAGAGCCACTTTGATATTATGATGTTCCCACTTTTACGGTAATTGCCTCGCCAAAGATCT
Organism: Myxozyma vanderwaltii; assembly: GCA_030556335.1. NCBI lineage: Eukaryota > Fungi > Ascomycota > Lipomycetes > Lipomycetales > Lipomycetaceae > Myxozyma > Myxozyma vanderwaltii. The sequence continues at coordinate 49,442 of JAKTPV010000014.1, forward strand.
TTGTAGGCCCAGCTTGTCGCTCGGGAGAGAACATGGTGATTCCATCTAAGAAACCCCCGTAAGGAACCTTTAGTTTAACAAGAGCATCACCGATCTGTAAAGTACAATTAGCCAATCATGATCTTTGAATAATAATTTATATCAATTTCATGTCCTTCTCTTTTCGACAAGTTATCTAAACATAGGATGACTGAAGAACTCGCCCATTCACTTACATCACAAGTCGCGAATGACTTAAGCGCTGAAATAAGCGATGCTGAAGGTTTCGCTGCCATAACTCCTAATTCCTATTCATATAGATATATCTTACATATATCTCATACAACTCCACAACCGGGTTCCAACCAACTCAATGAAATAAAGATAACAGATATAATGCTCAAGATCTGTTTGTCGGAGACCTTTTCCCTTCAGCCGATTGATTGCCTTTTTGACATCTAATCAAAGACCCTAACCGTACGTAAGCCGCTCATTATGAGGCTAAACAAATTAACAGTACGAAATCCGCGACCAGAATATATTTGAATTTATAGCTGTCGTTATTGCTTATAACTTATAAGGAAGAAAGAACTTGTAGCATTAAAGTCGTTAAATAGATGATCAAGCATGCCGCTAGTATAACTTTGAATTGCTGTGAAATACAATTGTTGTAGCAATTACGGTTCGTTTAGTCACCATTAATTCCGTGTCGTGCGATACGCTGAATATCAGCATAATTGCAAAACCGCAATGCAGATAGAGCCTTATCTAACAATTAACTAATTTTTAAGAAAAAGTGGTCTGCTGCCTCGACAGGTTATAACGAGATATTTGAAGATATCCCATGTTACTGTTCTAAGAAGCAATTTGCAGTCCAACTTGGGTTTCCTTTTATCGAAGTTGAGCAATAAGAGAAGTAGCAAATGGCAAGTAAATTAGCGCGTCCTGCGCTTTTCTTTGCTCATAATGCGAGACTGCAATCGTTAATGTTGGAGACATTTCACTGTCCAAAATCGAGACTTGCAATTTCTCAAACTAATACTCCTTATTGTGTTCGTCTTTTCAGCAATTCTTCCTTTTATGCATCCAATTCAGCTACTGCAGCATCAGTTCGAGGAAAAGTGGGGTTAAATAAGGGATTTTTACAACCGACTTCTTCGAGACAGCTTTTCTCAACCTCGAGGATTTACCGTAATGCTACGGTGGAGACACCTGCGCAGGCAACAGCTACTAAAGCCACTACTTCTCCTAAGCGGGTGATTTCCACTCGAGCAGTAGGTTTATGGCTTATTGGATCATCATTTCTCGTCTTTGGAATTGTCGTCATTGGAGGTCTTACTCGCTTAACCGAATCAGGTCTTTCGATTACCGAGTGGAAGCCAGTAACTGGTTCAATCCCACCTTTAACACAAAAGGATTGGGAAGAAGAGTTTGATAAGTACCGTCAATCGCCTGAATTCAAACTTTTGAATTCTCATATGACTTTAGAGGAGTTTAAATTTATTTTCTTTATGGAATGGTCACATCGTCTCTGGGGTCGAATTATTGGTCTTGCATTTGTTCTTCCTGGCGCTTACTTTATCGCTCGCGGTCGCGTTTCCACTCGTGTCACAAAACGGATAGCTGCTATTGCTGGATTGATTGGATTTCAAGGATTTATCGGTTGGTGGATGGTTAAATCTGGTCTGGCAGAGCATTTCCTTGCAGATGATGGTGTTGATGGAAAATATAAAGACACCCATCCTCGTGTTTCTCAATATCGATTAGCCACTCATTTAGGCCTTGCTTTTGTTGTGTATTTATCTATGCTTTGGACTGGTCTTGAAATTTTAAAGGAAAATAGATTGGTCAAAGATCCCAAACAGGCACTTATTTTGGCTTCGCAACTTAATAATCCTGCTATCAGAAGATATAGGGGTCTTGCTGCTGGATTATTAGGTTTGGTATTTCTTACCGCCATGTCTGGTAAGCCATGCCTACCTCTCAAAATTTTAAGGAACGAAACTAACGATATATCATTTGTCTAGGTGCATTCGTTGCTGGTCTTGATGCAGGTTTAATCTTCAATAATTTCCCGTATATGGGAGAAACAATTATCCCACCCACGAACGAACTTTTCTCTTCATTCTATGCTCGCAATCGCAATGATTCTGATCTAATCTGGCGCAACATGCTCGAAAATCCGACCACTGTCCAACTTGAACATCGAATTCTCGCAACTACAGCATTCTTCGCAATTATCGGTTACCATTTATACTCCACCAAATTAAATAAACTCAATTTACTTCCTCGTACAGTATTCAAAGCATCTCATGGTGTTTTAGGTTTTGCAATGTTACAAGTCACTCTTGGAATTACAACGTTATGGTACCTTGTACCTATTCCTCTTGCTGCATGCCATCAAGCTGGAAGTTTAGCGCTGTTAACTGAAGTATTGATTTTATGCATGAGATTAAGAAAGCCTCGCGCTGAAGTTTTGGAGTTATTACAAAAACGTGCAGCGGAGTCTGCTACGAAGGGTGCTGCCGTTGCTCCTCAGGTTTTGATGCCTTAAAATTTGATATTTCGGTAACGGTATCTCGTAAGTATTTGCAATTGTCAGGTACAAAGGTAAAGAGAGACTGGGAGCTTGTAAATAGTATATATTGGCGATGAGTGTAAATGTGACTTGATGAAACTAATTCCCCCCTTTTTGTTTATCAATCGAGTGTTGTATTGTATTATGCAATTAATTCTATTTTCTACGACAATCAATAATTTTATTATTATACAATAGCCGGCTATTTTTGTTGAACGATTGGTTGATTGAAGTAATTAAATCCCGCCCGGTGCATAAGAATAGTCACGATAGATATATCATTTCAGAGAGCACCCAGAACCGTAATTAGGCAAACCAAGTTATCTACAAGTCATCTAGAGTTGTCTCTTTCCTGGCATATGGAAAAGGAACGAGAAAAAGAAACAAAGACATAGATAACCTAACTAGACCACTAGACAGCACTCTGGGCTGCCGCAAGTCATTCCATCTTATTTCCCTTGATGTCTTCTTCTTCAGTAAGAAGATCGGGGACATCAGGTTTATGCTCTTTGTTGGCTTGAAGTCGTCGTTGCACAGCGCTAATCATCTTTGAAAACCAGAAAACCTATTTGCAATTTTTAGTAAATTCCTCCACAAGTTTTTAGAGCACTAGTGATCTTACGTTTAAGCTATCAAGTGACAAATTAGAAGTCAAAACAATTCCAGGTAACCACAACGGCATACGTTCGTCACCAAGTGCTTGATACACATCATAAATGAGTACGCCAGCAGATAGAAATCCCCAAACTATACGAGCGAGGAAGAATGACAAAAGTAAGAAAACTCCGTTGATGACCTGAACCTTTTCGGGGATTGTATTTGGTGGTAGATGACCAGCAAACCAGTGAACGTTGAGGAAAGGGGTTGAAATTTCAAACATGAGAAAAAATGGACCATAATACATCAAAAACGGTTTCTAGTTAAAAACAGCGTTAGTGCGGGTGAAGGGTTGACGGCAAAAAAAAAAGAAAAAAAAGAAAAAAAAGAAAATGATGACATACGAAACTGAGAAGGAATACAATAAGGGAAGCAATTCCATGAATAGCAAAACCCAAGCCAAACCATTTGATATACTTTACACTAATATAAGTATCCCAAGCAAAGTACCCAACAGCAAAGGCATAGACTAATCCCCCGTAGGGAGAATAAGCAAAAAGATGGTCGACATGAAGTTCGGGATCGAAGAAAGCCGGGAAGGCAAGCGCGACAATCAAAATACACTGTACTTGAGAAACCACATGGATGTCAAAGTTTACGCGTGTACGAGGTGGCAATGTTCTGTACACGCTCAATCTGGAATTGAATAGAGGGCCCAGAAGAAAAAGTCCCTGGTATATGCAAAAGGCAAGGACAACTTCGTGAACGTGAGGTGCGAGCGCAGGTAAGCCAATTGCCGTACAAAAGGACTCAAGAGCCTCCTCCACCGCTAATGGATACTCAATTGCAAGAGGATCTAACATTATTCAACCTTTTGAAAGATTTAAATTGATATTTGTATGTGTTGAGCGCAACAGATGAAGAATGCAGACGCGCAATATGGATATTCCCCAACAAAGCGAATACTATCTGACAGACGCCAACGAAGTTAACAGCAAAACAAGACAATAGAAGTTAGGCGGAAACCACTTGAATTCCTTCCTTCTTTTATAAACCCGATGCTGATACAAGCCAACTCGCAAACGAATAGCCTTATATAAAGCGTATTTATCAAAACGCGATAGATACGTCGACAAATTGACTTCTCGGGGGCTCGCAAAAGCCGGACACTAATAGAGGTTTATGTAATCAAATGCCTAAATAAAGTTTTTCCTTCGACGCGCCATGTGGCTGACGGATGGCTGTGCAGCGCTAGTCCAGAACGAGCGCGTAATCAACAAGTGCGCGAAAGGGGCCGTTTTTTTCAAAACAGTGGAAGAAAACGAAGGGGTTCTTACCGGCCACAGCCTTTGTTGTTGTCCCAACCTCGTGTTTCTCCATAAACACGGCTACCAACCTTTTTGTCCCAGTGCTCTGTAAACATACGACGACGACGACGACGACGACGACTTAATACTGTTTGTAGTTGTTTGTATTTTGAAAAGCAATAGATCTTCTGCTTACATTACTGTTCCTGCTGTTGAACGGTCTTGCAATGGTTGAGCTTTCAGATTTCCAAAAGCTGGAGAAGATTGGCGAAGGTACTGACTGTCTCTCTGCTTATGCCAGCTTTCCACGCGTCTCGTGCGTTTTTTTAACCAGTATTGATTTCTCTAGGTACTTACGGTGTGGTTTATAAGGCGCGGGACACGACAAACAATAACCGTGTCGTCGCGCTCAAAAAGATTCGTCTTGAAGCCGAAGATGAAGGCGTGCCTTCCACTGCGATCCGCGAGATCTCTCTTCTACGCGAGATGCGTAATGAAAACATTGTCGAGCTCTTCAACATTGTACACTCTGATAACCACAAACTGTACCTTGTCTTTGAGTTTCTTGACATGGATCTCAAAAAGTACATGGAGGCCATCCCGCAGAACGTAGGCCTTGGTGCAGACATGATCAAGCGGTTTATGTCACAGCTCGTCATGGGCACAAACTACCTTCACGCCCACCGAATCTTGCACAGAGATCTTAAACCTCAGAATCTGCTTATTGACAAAGAAGGTAATCTCAAGTTAGCAGATTTCGGTCTCGCTCGTGCATTCGGTGTCCCCCTCCGCGTTTACACTCACGAAGTGGTCACACTCTGGTACCGGTCACCGGAAATCCTTCTTGGAGGACGACAGTACTCTATTGGTGTCGATATCTGGTCGATTGGTTGCATCTTTGCAGAAATGGTTACTCGTAAACCGCTCTTCCCCGGCGACTCGGAAATTGACGAGATCTTCAAGATCTTTAGACTGCTAGGTACGCCGGATGAAGATGTCTGGAATGGCGTCTCACTGTTACCTGATTTCAAGACTACTTTCCCTCAATGGAGTCGTAAGGATCTTGCTGCCCATATCCCAGCTCTTGATGCGGACGGTATCGATCTGTTAGAGGTTTGTTCTCTTTGTTTTGATAACTCCTTTGCCATACAATTGCTAATTTGACGCGCTTTTCGTAGGCTTGTCTTGTTTATGACCCCGCCGGAAGAATTTCAGCAAAGCGTGCACTTCAGCACCCATATTTTGTCGGCCATCAGTCTCAACCAATGCGGAAAGATGATGGAGCAATGGCTGGTATCAAATACGCGCCACATAACGGAATGGCACCTCAGTTCATGGTCAAAAACGTTAGAACTCGGGCTTGAAATGCTTATAGTTTGTTTCAATGTCTCAGCATTTACTATTTTTTTTTTCTTTCAATTCACTTCAGCTCAAACTATTTTGATATACTACAGCGTGCGCAATTTGTGTTGTGTTGTTCGAAGAAATAACTATACATTTCAAAATAATGATCATAATCAACAATATGACATGTCTTGCTTTTTAATTCAAATTCATTATATTTTTGTTTTTGCTTTGCCATTAATCGGTGTGTGCTGTTTTGTATTGAGTGGACGGTTTAAACGCTACAGACTGGCTGGCATTAGATACATTATTATCATTACTGATCCCCCATTGCTAACTGAATTAAAAGAAACACACTGGCTAGTGTAAAAGAGAAAAACAGTACAAGAAAAAAAAAAGGACGGAGTTACAATTTTTTGTTTTATCAATATTCCCCTAATTGAAGAATATTCTGCAATCACTTAGCTTGATGTACTCCGATTAGTTAAACCATTTCTAAGTTTTCTGCAAAGTGTTTTTTATTTGTTTTATATCCATTGTTCTTATATGGCGCTTATTAGTACTATTTCGATTTTGCGTCTATCTAGTCTTTTTCGTTTGATGTTCGTTTTTTAGTCAAATATCATTGTTGAATGGTTCATAATAAAAAGACCTCTATTGAACTATTGATTCCGGATATTGGGACCCAATTTAAAAGTCAGGTTATTGAGTTCCATATACAAGTAATTACAAGTAAAAGTAATCACAAGTAAAGAGATACGGGAATCAAACTTGACGATATACCCAAGACATGCTAGTTTGTGAAGCTAATCTAATTTGCTGCTTACTATCAGTATGATACTATGTCTTATACCAAAGTATTTGAAAGCAACTTTGAAGGGCAATTCCTTCTATCTTGCGGTCTTATACAGTGTTACCCTGTATGGTTACTCATAACCAGGGACGGACGTGCCAGGCCGATGGAGAAAAAAGAAAATGCGAGAAGCAGCCAAACAATGGTCAAAACGAATCTAGTTTTCTGTATATTTCGCTATGTACAGGTTTAATTGGTAAATATACAAATTATTCGTGCGACTCAAAAGTGCTGTGTATTCATGTAATCTCCACGCCCCCGCCTGTGAAATTGAAATCAAAAGGAGTGTTTTGTTTGATTTATTTCGCTGCAGTTGGAAGTTCCGGGAGTGGGATCGAGTCATCTGTGAGCTCGAGAATATCTTCTCGATCATCTTTCAAAACACCCTTTTGAATTTGCTCGCCTGATTTTGCAAGTATGTCTTCGATGGTGGTTCTCTGGTCTGAAAATATCTGGGGGAGAGGAAAGTTAGTGGTGTAAAAGTGAGTGGGTATAAGTGGGCTAGACGTACCTTGAGATGATCTGCTATTAGATGCCGATTGCTACAGTCTGGACACTTAATCAAAACAGTTCCGGTGTGATAGGCCTGATGGGACATGAAGTGACTTGAGCGAGTCTGGCAGACTTTGCATGTGAATGTAATATTGTATGTCGGTTTGTCGAGAGGGATTTGAGCTCTGGCAACTTCCTTTTCTTCATTGTTACGACCGTGACCATGATCAGAAGAGTGGTTGCAGCTCCCGTCTAAGCCGTGTGCACGAGTGTGCAAGCTGTGACTGTCCTCTTTGCTAGCAATGGCGGTGGAAGAGAGGAGGTGGCGGAAGAGCAGCGAGACGGGTGCCGTTTGTGACTGCACGCGCAGCTGACGAGCAGCGGCCTGGCAACTAAGCAAACTAGATCCGTATAGACGAGACAAAAACTGCGGACGGGACATTATGTATCAAGTAGCGTTTGTTGTTATTGTTGCTGTGCTTCTAGGTGTGTATGAAGATGGAGAGGGAGCAGGGACAAAGAGAGAGAGAGCGCAACGAGAATAAGCATTACGTCACGTGGAATACGGCACAAGCTTCCAAGCACATGCGCATGGCTGCGCATGCGGCGCCGCCGAGTACCTACACTTACATCCTCGAGGCGTCTTCATTTTCTATGTCTGCACACACAAGCACTTCTTCCACCCGCCAATTTCAGAAGCAGATGCATCGTCCACCGCTATCGCGCTCATCGTCGACTGCTCTGATCAAGACCTTCTTGCTCCTCTCTGCAAATCTCTCACTCTTTGGCTTCCGCGACAGATTCTCGCAGGCTCCAGCTTATACAAATCATCTGCTTCAGCGCGATGACGATGACGATGATGACGAAATCAAAGGCGCAAAGTTTTGGGTGTTTATCGCGATTTCGGTGACCTTGGTCCTGCTAGGTGGTGTTTTTGCTGGTACGTGTGCTTCTCTTTGCTGTGGAACCGGGGTGTAGCAAGAATGTCTAACGAAGTCCCGCAGGTTTAACGCTCGGTCTCATGGGACAGGACGAGGTATACGTAAGAGACCCGCATAGTTTATTTTTATCATATTTGAGAGTCGCTGTCTAATCAGAATCTGCAGCTCCAAGTTGTTACCGAAACAGGAACTCCCTCCGAGCGTCGCGACGCCCAGCGCGTTCTCTCCCTTCTCAAGAAGGGTAAGCACTGGGTTCTCGTAACCATGCTCCTCAGCAACGTCATCACCAATGAATCTCTTCCAATTGTTCTTGACCGGTGCTTAGGAGGCGGTTGGCCTGCCGTCGTCTCCTCCACCATCCTCATTGTCATCTTTGGTGAAGTCATTCCGCAATCGGTCTCAGTACGCTACGGTTTGTCCATCGGCGCCCTTTTTACGCCTTTTGTCAGGTTCCTTATGTATGCGATGTATCCGGTGGCGTATCCCACAGCCGTTCTTTTAGATCGTGCTCTTGGAGAAGGTAAGATTTTTTCTTTTCGCTACGCCCAACTCGCTCTTGACTAACTTTTAACACTTGCCAGACCACGGTACAGTATATCGGAAAGCACAACTCAAGTCTCTTGTTTCGCTTCATCGCTCGATGGGCTCTGAGCGCCTCAACCGCGATGAAGTCACCATCATCTCCGCGGTCCTGGATCTCAACGAGAAACCAGTCGGAACTATTATGACCCCGATCCAGGACGTATACACCATGAGCGCAGACCGTATTCTCGACGAGGCTGCGGTTGAAGAGATCCTTAAAGCTGGATACTCTCGAATACCCATCCATACCCCTGACGAGCCTCACAATTTCATTGGCATGCTTCTCGTTCGCATCCTGATTTCTTATGACCCCGAAGATGCGCAACCCGTGTCCTCGTTCCCTCTCGCAACTCTTCCCGAAACTAGGCCTGACACTACTTGTCTCAATGTCCTGAATTACTTCCAAGAAGGAAAATCTCACATGATGCTTGTTTCTGACGCGCCCGGCGAAGCTTATGGTGCTCTTGGAGTTTTAACCCTCGAGGACGTCATTGAAGAGTTGATTGGCGAGGAAATTGTTGACGAATCTGATGTCTATGTTGACATTTCTCAAGGTATCCGCCGAAAATACGTATCTCCATTAACGCGCCGCACTTTACCTTCTCAGTTTGTTGCTCAACATCAACACAATTCTCCCGCTGTCGTGAGCGAACTTAGCAGCTCTGGCCATTCAACTTCTCACTTACCTTTGAGCAATACTAATCATCAAGATCCAATTTCACAGTCTGTCATTTCGGCCATCGTTGGCCCATCTTCCCCAAAAGCAAATGCAAAGTCTAGCTCATCACATCCCAACGCTGCGCAAATGCCAAAAATGGAACCGCTAAATCTTGCAATCAGACCGAAAGAAACCGCCAATAGTAGAGTCACAATTAAGCGTGGTGCCATGGAAGATTATGTTCGTCGTACTTCCGCTGATATCAACCCGAATGGAGCAGGTGCTGCCCGATATGGTGGGCCTCAACCCGGAACCGACTTTGGAGTAATTCATGAAAGCGAGAGCGATGCATTACTCGATGGACCTCCTGAAACTTTTAATGAGAGTTACAACGTAATACGTCACGCGTCTAGCTCAAGTTCCAGTGCTCGCAACAGCATTTCGCGTCGACCTTCATTCATTGAGCTTGACCATCTAAATAGCCGTTCAAATAGCTTCAACCAGAACACCATGCACGACCGCGCAACTGCAACCACGCCTGGATCTATGATTAGCGAGGCTGCTAGTACGACATCGATCTCTCGACTTCTTGACGATCATGGTTATCCCAATGACGGTGCTAGATATAGCAATAATGGGAGCGAATTTCATGCTAGCGGTATTATGGAGTCTGTTCGCGAAGTCCATGGATTCAAAAAGACTATCATCCAGTCGATGCCTATGAATGATACAGTGTCATCTGGAGAGGATTCAGATGAAGACGGCACAGATGGTAGCTCGGCTGGCTCCAACCACGGGCAGCGTCGCCATAGTCAGCATACTAACCCTCCAGATTTAGAGCGTGATCAATTATCAGGAGACGGAGTTACATCGTACCGGAAAAAGAAGAAACATGAGACAATGAGCAGAAAAGGTAGTTTTTTTTCAAGGTCGTGATTCAATATGTCGGAATACTGTGATATAATATACTCCGTGGCTGCGAGTTAGAAAAAGATATACACATTCAGACAAATAAAACGAAGATCTCTAATCGTTGTATATTGCATCAGTTTATATTTATAGTCTGTAGCATGCAAACTAGGTGTAGCAAACTGGGAATTAGATTACGCAAACGTTGGCAGTGCGTTGTTAAGATGCTACGTTTTGTTTTGTAAGAGCGCTTGATATTTGAATTAAGATATTCTTTTTGGGTTGTTGAAAGGTGCCTTGTAGACGATGTAGAGTCGGTTTGTAGCATCGTGAAGAACTCGGTCAACGCCATCACACAGAACCTCCACACGGGCCAAGGCTTATTTTTTCTAAGATCAAAGAGCCCAATGTGACCTTTTTTAGATGATCCATCCCCCAATGTCTTTTTCCAGTTGTCTTTCTGTATCTATTATGGTATAATCTGACATAAACCCGCTGTAAAAACAGGAGTTGGCGCTGTTTCTTGTGGGTTTGACAGAACATTTAAGAAGATATGCCATCGCCGTTGACAGTCTCTTCCGCCGGCTCAGGAGTACTTCCATCTTCAAGCCGCACGGCTCGGTGCCTTGCAGCCATTTCGCGTGCAAAGGAACGTACCTACTTATCTGCAACGCATGATTCTGCGTTTTAGTGTAAGAATTACAAGCTGATAGTATGCTGAAATAAAAGAAACTCAATTTTGCTGCATGGATGTTGGCCGCTTGCGCGATGCTCGCGATGCTCTCGATGCTCTTTTGGAAAATATAGGCGCAATCCAGATCGTCACGGCACATGTTATACTAACGTCGAACTTTGTTCTCGGAACGCGCGCGCAAAGGACGGATGCCCATATTTTCATGCTTTTTGCTGAAATAGTTCAGAGTTTGAGATGATCTGCATTTCCTGTTCTTTGTGTGACGACATTCGAAGATACACTGTACGTAGTACTAAAAGGGTGATAATCGCTGCGCAGGAAATTTATTTCGTTTATGCAATTTGAAGTTGATCAATTATATCGCATATTGAATCAATACTTTGGTCTATACAGAGTACAGCTTGGTTTCGTCACTTGACTACTACAACATACCTGATCGCTATGGCCAATTTTGATACCATTACGCGTGATGTTACAGCACAAAAATACTTGAAATCTATATACTCTTATTTATATCCAACAATTAATGCCACACCTCCCTCGTTCTGTCCCAGGGTTCCTGCAGGGGTAACGTGGATTTCTTCACTCTCGGCAATATTAATGACCTGCTTTGCTCTATACTTCCTCATCAAGAACAGAAATGTTAAATTGCGTCCTGTAAGTTCTTTTGCTACGCTATCAGCGGGCGTACTTGCAGCGTCGTATCTTGCAATTGCAATGGGCCATGGAAGTAGATTGACTTCAAACTCATTTCGACATTATCAACCTAGCGATGCGCGATTGGTATTCTACGCCAGGTAATTATGTTCTGCTGCCTATCTATGATGTCTTGTAGATACAGAATAATTGACAGTGATTGATAGATATATTGCCTGGGCGATTGAAAGTCCGCTAATTCTGACAAGTATGAGTATATTGGCGGGATTATCAGCGGCTACAGCAATCGGCCTATCTGTTCTTATGGAATTCTCAATTGGCTCACTTCTTGCTGGAGCTTTGACAAAATTTGGTTATAAATGGGCGTATTTCGCCTCTGGAACGGTACGTTGAGAATGCGATCTTAAATTTTAAAAGCTATCCTCTAATGATTACCTTTAGTTTTCTTTAGGTGTCACATTGCTGGGATTTATTCCCCGCTTACAATCTAATGTCTCTAAATTCTCTCCTGAATCTTTAGATGCGCGTCCATTCCTTTTTACAAACTCTTTATTAGCCTTTATTTGGACATTGTATCTCATTACTTGGGCTTTAAGCGAAGGCGGACATATTATTGGACTTGTCCCCGAGTCTCTTATTTACTCAGCACTGGATTTATCAACCATGACTGCTACCATGTATTTTGTAAGCTCGATCAGCAAGAGCCGTATGCCTGTGAGATCTGCTGTTTCGCAAAATATACGCGTACCCATAAATGAGACAGCAGAGAAAGAGAAAAAAGCAGTTAATAACGAATATACAAAAGTGGGAACTGGTGTATCAAATTACGATCCCATCGCATTCACAACTGGTCAGAAAGCTCTTGACGATTCAGGTAGACTTTCTACACCTGGCAACGAATCAAGAATGAAACAACCTTTTACTCACGATTCAGCTGCTAGATTAACTTCAGGCAATCATACATATCAACCAGCACAGCTGCTACGCGGACACCGAAAAATCTATACATCTCAAAGACAAGCTCCCAAAGGACCTACTTCTGGGTCAAAATTTGCACCAAGCGACCAGATGTCTACAGAAAACTCATCCAAATCACATCCCGGATCGCAGACTGAGATTGAGAACGCTGTCGACAATGATAACCTTAATCGCGCTTCCCTATCAAAAGATGCTGGCACTATGAATCTCGCTGATGATTCAACGAATGAAGATGATGCATCTTCGTTTAATCGTGAATCAACCAAGAAATCAAAACATCGTCTTGGGGTTATATCCTCTATATTCAAATCTTCTGGACATCACGATAAGAGGCATTCTGCTACAAACCTCGAGACTTATGACGAACAATCCAAGTTTTCGGAAAGTAGTTCTGAAAACTCCGCTGTAAACCATGCGCCGTCCTCTCCTACAGCTGCAGCAGGTCATGGCCCTAGCGGAGCCGCTGTCTCAAAAATGCCAATGGGACAACAAGAATTTACAGGGTATGATACTTTTAGAGAAAATGAGAAGGAAGATCATCTAGCTACGGAAATCGATCGTTCAAATCCACTTTTATACAGCTCGGCGTCTAAAAATATCGATTCCATCGACGAGAAATCTTCAAATACGCAACAGCATGTTCCAGATATGCCAGAATCATCTGCTTCACGATCAATGCAACCGAAAGAGTGGTATTCGAAGCCTCCTGAATCAATCCCAGCCTCGCTTCGTTCTCCCCAACCTATACAAACTGATACTACTAAGACTGCAATAGAGAGTCCAAAGAATAGGAACGTAACAAGTGGTGCCCTGACTGGTTCTTCTGCACTAGGTGCAGATAATGCTTATAATTCCTCAAAAGCTAGGGGTAATTGGTCCGGTGAGAAGCAATCTTCCACGGACAGCCATCAAGACATTGACAAAGCCCCATTAAGCGACTATCTAGCGAACAAAGAGAGGGACGTTCCAAAATCCGGGCGCCCAACTGATTTACAATCTGGATCTGGTGTTATTACCCAAACAGGTAATCCGCCCGAATCAACTGCATATGAGAATATCAGAGAATCTGAAGATTCGTGGGTTGCTCAAGGCAGAACACCTCTGTCTGACGCCGGTAGAATCGAAAATGGAATTACCGATAATGAACAGTCGGCTATTCGAAACGAAGAAATGAATCAAGGTCGTACGCGTACTATACCTGCAAGTTCTGATAGATCTTCTATGGAACCCTTTGAAAACACACCCGCTGAAGGAAGCGTAAATCCTGATCTTTCTGCTAAAACGCAAGCAGGTAACGCAGAAGATGGAATGATTGCCAATGAATCGAGCGCAATGAATTTTGATGAAACTGGTACCAGGCCTGCTCGTGGAACGATGCAGGTTCAAAATTTTGGAGCTGCTAAGAATGCATCTGAGCCGAGTCCAGTAGCTGGTACAGCTATGCCAGAGTCAAAGAACTTTGTTGACGAATCTGATTCCGCCCAGATTCAACCACCGTCTGATTCTCACCCCGATACAGCTGCAGCACAACCTTCTACCAAACCATCTAATCAACAGAATGATTCTAGAGGCTTTTTAGGAAACATGCCGTCTCGATCAACTCACAGAGCCATTCGCACTACAGCCGGAAAATACATTGATCCCGAAGCTTCCTATACAGAAAATTTACTTCGTGAACCAACTACATACGGAGGTCCTTATTCAGTTGAAGTTGATCCGACCAAAGTTGCTCCCCAAGATCTGGGTGTAACTCCAGAGCTTACGGAGTACCTTAAAACCAAGGATGGTCCTCATGAAATGAAAGCTGCCCGAGAAGAAGCTCCCAGGCTTTCACTAAAGAGATTAATTTTGGGTCCGTTGGGATTTACAAAAAAATCCAAAAAGACTCAAAAGAAGCACAATGCCGCACAACAACAAGAACAACAAGAACAGCCTACTTCAGATACCTCTTCATCTGCGTTACAAGGAACCAATACTGATGAAACGACAAACGGCTATGAGTCAAATTATACATATCAAAATCCGGGACAAAATCAACAACCTGCATCTCGAGGTGACAACGATAGTAAACCTAGAACACTTCCTGAATATCAGGATGAGATAATGAGACAAGGCACTGAAGAAAATTATAAATATGACTCTGGATCACAATCTGTGCCTGAAAGTGGAAAAAGGGTGGATCAAGCAATCACGAGCCAGCAATAATTAGTGAAGTACGAGTGACGATTCCCGCATGACATGAGGACCTGAATATTTTGAGGGGGGGGGGAGGGGAGGGGTCTCAGCTTAATAACTTGGGTGTGGCTGGCTGAACGAGTGCAACTAAGCTTAATGTTTATAATATCAATGTCCATCTATAATTTTTAAAGGCAAGAAAAAGGTCAACTATGCAGTAATTTATTCTGTTGTATCTATATGATTAGCCTGCCTCTCTTTCTACTTTCTATGGTACTAAAAACGTAAAACAGAAGTGGGTCGTAATTGCCAGCATGGACCTCGTTGCCGGAAACCACCTTCTAGTTTTCACTCCCTTATGGTCTCTTCAATGATTTCTCTTTATTCGGACTACATTGAAATATCGCAAATCCTAGATTTTCCGAGATCGTGTAAGGTGTGAAATACATCATGTTCTCATTTTAAAGCCTCTGCCCATTTCTAGTATTTCTACGAATTACGGGCTCATCCAGCTAGTTTGATTCGTAAAAGAAGATCAAAGTCAGACCAATTGCTACTTATGCTATTATCCGTCTGATCTTTCTATTATGATAGTCCAACCCATGGATACCTTTTATCCAAATAAGCAATTGGAAGTACAATCCGAGAAAACTACAAACACAGAAATGATGATCAATTTAAATCTCCAAAAAATCACGCTATAAATTAAATCTCCAAAAAATCACGCTATAAATTTCCAGAATCACAGCAGCTCAGCAGCAGGTTGGATCATGTTCAGTTACAGGGCATACATCCGAGGGACTGCTGAAGCTTAGCCTGCAACATGCAAAACTTACTCATTGTGCAAGGGGCGGAACAAATAATAATAACGGTTGCCCGAGATCCGCGGTGCCTTGTTCCTTTTTGGTCATGATATGCCTTGTTGAGAATTGAGGTCTTGTGACCAATAGCTTACTTAACTTTCCATCTCATACAAACGTTCAGACCGTTATCTCATCTAGCGGGATAGATATACAAACTGTCCTTATTGCGCTGTGAAAGTATCAAAGTAGCGATGAAGTAATGTCATACGCGCCCGGAGTTTCCGCCGCGACTGGCAGTTTAAATCGCCAAAAATACGGAAAAGGCTGGCAGGGATAAATACGTTGCAGCCATTGTCGAGCTGTTTCAATAGGGTTTCACTAGGGTCTCTCATAGGGTCTCTCATAGGGTCTCTCGTAGGGTCTCTCATAGGGTATGTATAGGGTTTTCTTAGGGTCTACAATCGGGTTTGGAGCTGTCATCATAGGGTTTTACCATAGGGTTTGGAACTTAACTGCATAAATGTGACAGTAAACCCTATAGGTAAACCCTATAATAGAGATCATGATCGCTTTGCTATTTATACAACAAAATCAGACTTTATTGAATTAAATCACCCCAAAATATCGCTTGTTTGCCGGCGCAGCTGTTCTTATTTGGCTATTTGTTAAGTAGTATTTGTTTGAATAAACCTGTAAGTCCCATTCTACTATCAGTAAGCGTTCGTTTAGTTCATGCTAATTCTGTTGAGGGTCATATTTTTAATCGTGTTTTAGGTACTCTTACGTTTTGAGCGATACGCTAGAGACTATACAATAATATCTGCGGTCGTTCCAATTATTTTTTGGTCGATGTCTTGGTCATCAACATACGCGTCGTCAAGGATATGAGCTGTACAGACCAGGTACCTAACTCCCTGGCAAGAACGAGAAATGGTTCCATATTTAGTTTGGCTATAAGATTTGTCAAAACAATCTCGATATTTTCGTACAATAAAGCAAGTTCCGGGCTATTATAAAAAGTATTGCTGTGCCAACCGAGATAAATTACCTCATGTAGTTTATGGTCTTTAGACTCCTTCCGAACCAGCAGTGGACGATTGATTTATTATCTATAAGTAGCCTATAATTGCACTCAATTGGACTCAATACTTGCATATGCTTTGAAATATTGGTTTGGGAAGCTAGCAACACTTGAATTGAGGTTGCAAAACTAAAAATCAATAATGATGGGTTCTTGCATAGAACCTCTGTTTACAAATTGCCCAAATTAGAATCCACTGCCAACCTCCCAGCCCAAATCTCAATCCCAGCCGAGGCTACTGAGAGGCTTACCGTTTGCAAAACATGTGACAGCCCATTTCAAAATTACCGCCGAATGCCCACAGTTTCTCGTACTCCTTCCTGTTCTTTGCAAAATCTGATCTATAATCAGTACAGCTCTTGCCTCGTTTGAACTAGCTATTATAAGTACAAGATGGCCAACTCAAAATTTCTCGACAAGCTGTTTGCCGTACGTGCAGTACTGTTGGTCTTCAAATGGACGGCTTGCCTTGAACTAACATTTATCCAGGGCACAGCCTGCTTTTCGAAAGTCAAGGATTCGAGCACATCCAATACTCGATTCGCAAAACTGGTAATTTTTCCTTTTGTGTATTATGCAGGCAAAATAAATGTTCACGGTGTAATAGGTTTTTGGAAGTTCTTCGGCGACAAAGTCGACTTCTTCGTACGCTACAAAGTCTAGCAAGAGTTTCAAATCGTTTCTCGTTGGAGCATTCAGTAAGAAAAATGTATCGATCCTCTTTTATTGTTTTTGGGAATACGCACGCTTATTTGGTTTTAGAAATCGACGGGCGAAACTGTCGTTGGCGACGCGATTGGAAACCGGGCGGGTACTGTTACTACCAAACCCTCCGCGATTCCGGAATCTCCAAAAAAACCGGCTAAGGCATTTTTCCAAGATGCGTTTCATCGTACAAAGGTATTCGTTATTTGATTTTTATAATTTTTTGAGTAATTTCAATATTGACTGCTACCAGAAAGCGACAACGAAGACTGCTGTCGTTGTTCCCACAGCCGCAGTAGAGAAGGCGTCTGTTGCTGTTCTACCTGTTCCTGCCCCAGTTGTTGTAAATACTTTCGTATCTTCTACTTCTGTTACAGAGCCGGAACTGAAGCCGAAAGTGATTGATCAGACGAAGTTTGTAATTCTTGATTCTACACTTATGAATCGTTCATGGGTTGTCGATTCCATTAGCGCACTCGACAAAGCCGCCAGAGAGATTGATAACAACAAACTTGATATCGAACGCATCGAGATCAAGCGCAATCGTCACTCTACAAAGTTATATGTGGAGTATGTCGAGCCTAACATACATTATTTAGAACCTCTGACAACAGGAGTTGTTTCAAAAATTCACGATTGCTCATTCGGCTCCTGTGCGATTGCCGCAGAAGTATTAAGTACTGACGACTTTGAGGTTGTTCCGTTGGACCAATCGTCGCACACCTCTGCCTTTAAGTTTCAAATGCCAACGAAGTCCAACGAGAATGAGACGGAACCGCTGCCGACACCTGCTCTACCGAGCATCCAACAACTCAGTATCGAGGCCAGGCCTGTCGCGCGTTCTGACTCGGCCAACTCCCAAGATTATTCTCTGGCCGCTACAGGAGCTTCTGATTCGGTTGCTGCCGTCGTGGAAAGATCGGTCATCGACCACTGTGAAGACGTACCGTTAGATGTTTTGTTACCCGCTTCTTCGTCTCAATATCAAATGCCCACAATGGCCGATGAGACTGAAGACGAGCTTTTGCCAATGCCTGATCTACCGGCTATTCAACAACTCGGTACCGAGACTCGGGCTGTCGAGCGTTCCAACTCTATCGACTTTCAAGATTCTCGTTTGGCCGCGCAAAACGCATTTGACTCAACCGGGGTCAGCAAAACTAGTACTGCACAGGCGAATTATTATGCCGAAGTATACTTTGATGATGATGATGATTACGACAACTATTCTTGGATGACTTACTAGATGGCTTCTGGCCCCGCAACTCAACGGTCTGCTATTGATATAGAATCTTATTCACCTACAGGCTCCGGTCAAAGTATTACTGACAAACTTACAGCTGACTTTACAAACCACATCCGCCGATTTCGTCGTATACCATCGCCGGACACGATCGCGTATTCCGCCTTATATCAACAATAAGGCCCGAACTCGCTGCGAAACATATGAGGATATATTTTATGAGCCGCATGAGAAGCGGGAGTCGGCTGCAGACACGCTCAAGAAGGTTAGTTATGCGGTGTATGCTGGATTTAGTAGGTACTTTTTGAGTTGAATGCCATCGAGTTGCTGATACCTTTTTATCTGTATTTTCATTGAACT
The DNA here is from genome assembly GCA_030556335.1 of Myxozyma vanderwaltii. Lineage (NCBI taxonomy): Eukaryota > Fungi > Ascomycota > Lipomycetes > Lipomycetales > Lipomycetaceae > Myxozyma > Myxozyma vanderwaltii. The sequence goes on from JAKTPV010000014.1 coordinate 68,378, forward strand.
CCCTACGGATGGTTATTGTTGCATAATTATGCAATTGGGTGAATACCACCTATCATTTTTCTCTCGAATGAATTTGCTTATTGGATAGGATTAGTTCTGTCAGGCTGTTGGTTTCTTTCGCTTATATAAATAGCTCTACTTTAATATTAATTTACATCAATTCTTGTTGACCAATTAATTTGATTGTAGATATGTAGCTTTCACACCCGTATATTATAAAGAAGCAGTTAATTTGCAGCATTTCTGGTGCCAGATAGGAGCTGCTCATGAGCGGATACAACGCGCTGTGGACCAGATATATGCAGAGGTTTTGATTAAAAACTTAGGAAAGCATATTATAAAACACATATCGTATAAGCATACTCCCGGAAGATACGACGTTTAATCCATTGGCTTCAGTGGCACCAATCTTGTGTTGATTTTGCAGCGATCAAAGCAATGGAATCAGAGCGCAAGATGAACCAAGCTTGTATGAGCCGCATATTGGTAAATATTTCTATCAATTTATGTTATAATTTTAACAACTAGTGAATATGCAGGTCGATCAATCCCATTTTTATTATAGCATCGATCAAATGAGGCATTAAATACTAAAATTATAATATTTGTAGAGACATTGCTGCGTTGTAGAATCAGAATCTCTCTTTCCTCAAAACATTCTTTCAAGTGTTTTGTTATAAGTAATAATCACAAAAATGGGGAGCAAAACTGTTGTATATTTCACATGTTCCAAAACGAAACAAATAGCAATATATAGTTGTAAATAATCCCTCAAGTGGAAAAAAGAAACAATTTTACTGTTTGCAAGCAGAATTGTAGAGCAATATCTCAGACAGCAATTCATGATATCGAACAGAAATGCTTCCGCGCGAGATGAATAAATCTTTCATGAGCTACATGTTCATGAATCTGTGTCAATCTATATTATAATCTTCTACTAACTATACATATAGATAAATAAGATAAATAAATTTTTATTACAGTTTTGAACAGATAAGACATAACATGTAAAAATACACATATTCGTAGAACCAGTGCTGCGCTGCATAATCACAATATCCTCATTCCTCAAAAAATTCTTTCATGTGTTTCGTTTAAGATAATAATAAAAATAAAAGGAAAAGCAAAACTACTTTTAATAACCATGTCCCAAAAAAATAAAATATAAGTATATATCTGTATATAACCATCACAGAGAGAGAACGAATTCACTGTCTACAAACAAGATTATAAAGCGATATTTCAAAAGGACTCAAACAATAACTTCGAATCACTCCTATCTATTGACCTTCAACCCTTCTCAGGAAACCACATTTATTTCAAGGAAACAAGCTTGACTATACAGAAAAAAAGGTCTATTAGCATATGTTGTTTCAAGGTAATACAAACAGGAATTCTTACTCTCAAAGACAAGGGTAGCGTTAGCGGGAATATCAGGAGGAGCACCCTTCTTACCATAGGCCAGGGAAGCAGGAATAGTTAAGCGACGCTCACCCTTAAGGGCCATACCCTTAACACCAAGGTCCCATCCTAAGCGAAAAAGTTAGAAACTAGTGTACACACATACACGCATAATGCAGTTATATTCTTACCCTTAATAACTTGTCCCTTTCCAAGGTTGAAAGAGAAAGGCTTTCCCTTAGTATTGCTGTCGAAAATCTTTCCATTTGACTGGAGCTTTCCGACGTATCTGACGCCAACCTTCTGTCCGCTCTTAGCACCGGGACCTTCTCCAACGGTTCTGTCCTCGATAATGAGTCCATTATCGAGTTTAGTAACCTTGGGAGCAGTAGCAGCGGGAGCAGCAGCGGCGGGAGTAGGAGCACCCTTGCCAGTAGGGCCTTGCTCAAGATTCTTAGCAAAGGTGACCTTCTTGTCCTTAGCGCTCTCCTTCTCCTCAGCCTTTGCTTTCTTCTCAGCGACAGGAGCGGCAGCGGCAGAGCCATCAGCAGCCTTCATCTTCTTAAGCTGCTTCTTGGAAAGCTTCTCCTTAGGGGCGTCCTTCTCGATAAGATCATCAAGATCCTCCTCCTCGGCAGCGCGCTTTCCATTAGGCTTTACTTTTTCCTTAGCAGCATCCTTCAAAGCCTTGATCTCGGCAGCAAGATCCTCCTCATCGTCACTGTCGGCGGGAGCAATACGAGGATGGTCTTCAATATCATCAAGGTCATCAGACTCCTCATCAGAGTATCCAAGGAGCTCATCTTCATCAGGGCTCATATCGTAATCGTCCTCAGAGTCATCCTCAGAGTCGTCATAATCGTCCTGTTCGTCGAATGGGTGGCTAACGTAGTTGCCGATCAAGCTAACAATGTAGGAGCCGGTAACCTCAAAAAGAACCTCCTCGTTGGCACCAATGACGAGATCGAGAGGTTGCTGGTAGGCCTATATTTCAAACAGCTTGTAAGTAATTGATAATGGAAGTACCAATGAATGATTCGTAGCTTACAGTTTCAGGAGAAAGAGTGCAGAGAACAACAGGATCAACCTCAAAGTCCTCATCATCCTCATCATCATCAGAGTCCTCATCATCCTCATCGTCTTCATCGTCCTCGTCGATCTCCATCTCAGTATCCTTGCTGGCCTTTTTGCTGCCGTTGGCCTTGATAGCCTTCTTGTTTTTAGGAGCCTCTTCTTCCTCTTCTTCCTCCTCCTCTTCTTCCTCCTCGTCGTCGTCCTCATCAGAGTGGTCATCAAACTCGTCATCCGAGTCCATGAATCCACCCAAAGCCAAAGGATCAGGTCTCTTCAAAATTCTAAGAGTGCTAGGCTTCTTTTCATCATCAACGGCCTCAGGATCAATAGCGACCATTGTGATACGAACAGTAGCAGGCAAGTCGTCGCTAATAGCAACAGGGACACCAGGGTACACCTTAAGCGCATATGCTGCAATAGGAGTTAAAGCAGGAGTACTCATTTTCAATATAATATAATCAGTTTATTTGAACTTTTTGAGAAAAATAGTGAGTTGAGTAAAAACAGAGAAAAAGAAATCGCAACGCGAACGATGAAAATATTTAAAATCTTTTTTTCCTCCCAACACTGCAAAAACTCTGTTCCTGTGTTTTGATGACGTCAATGCTGAATAAACTAAGCAAATAGGTACAAAACCCTTAGAAAAATATTAGCATGACTAATACGATTCAGCGTTGGACAGCTGCTCCAACAACCATGATCTCCCGCTTCATGTTACTAATGCATTATTAATACCCTCACAATTTTCTTGTATTGATTTAGACTATCTAGACACGATGCCTGAAATTTGCTTTATTAAGTACCATTGAATGATAAACAAGTGTTCTAAGCAAATTATGCATACTTAATTTTAACGTTCCTTAATTATACTGATGACGACGTAGCGGACTAGGCGTCTTAGATTATCAATATCGCACTGCAACACAGCTATTGCTTTGCGAAGAGTGACGCGTATAGGCACCAGTATAGTTGACAATGGTGTATTTCAGAATTACCAAATTAAAACAGAAAGCTCTAGAAGGGGTGGCTTGCATATAAGACAGCCTATATGCGTTCCGTGATACTTCACATGAGTTGTCGATAAGATCTAGCTTAGTGTAAGTGGAGAGCTACCCGAGCATGCACGAGCAGTGCTTGCTGCTTATTATTACCGTTATTATTACTATCAAAAGACTTTTGTATTAGACCCATAGTCTAGTCCTCTCTCGGACCGGAGAGCAAAATATTTTACGGTTATCGGGTCGTGTGGCCTTGTCGTTAAGAACAATCTCTACGGAGTCAAAAGGCGGATAAGAGATGACGCGAGAGACGAAGCGAGTTGCGTGGAGCACTTAAAGAGAAAGGGCCACACCATAAGTCGTAGTTGGTGCCAAAAAAATCTATCTGTGCACAAAAACAAATCATCGCTGAAGTTTTTGATTGCAGCAGATAGTGAAAGTGATCTGCTGGGACCAAGCGGAAAGTATTATGAAGCATTTTAGGAATGCATTTGGCCAGCTATTGTGCTAGTGCACTGACTAAGCAAGCCCGCCAGCTGGAAATTATCCTCCCTTTGTCTACACCAAGTACGACACAAATTTGTAAGCTCCTTATTTATCTATCACCTCATTTCAGTGATTCTTCTGAAGGATAGAGACCAGAGGATGATACAAAACCGGCACAAGGATCGCTGCGAGAATTTACGGGCTTATCGCTAAACTCTAAACTGAATGGAACCTAATCATCGACCCGCAGAAATAGAACCAAGCAACATCTGACATTTGCCTTTTAAGTCCGGGAATTAGCTACTTTGACCGCACAAGAATAGCACGTTCAGTAGCGAGGACGTTTCGCGTATTGCAAGTTAGTACGATTCCTGGCTATAGCGTAGAATTGCTCTTATCGGCAGTCTCTGTGTTCCGCGCCCATTATGAGGGTCTAAATGTTTAGCCACCTGAGCTCTACCGCAACCGGAGTAATGCGTTCAAGCTGCCAGGCTCAACTAGGAATAACTCCGTGAGTCAATAGAGTCAAATGTTGAAAGCACATCAGATCAAAGGACTCGGCTGCGCGCTGTTTGTAAGCTCCTTCTGCGGGCCTGATTCCTGCGCTGTCTGTTCCCCGGATGTCGCAATACCGCCCGTATTCGAGACTTCTCAGTCTGACAAATGCTCTCTTTATATGCCTCCCCGCTCTTTGTAGACAGCGGCTTGCAGTTGCAGCAACGGATTACCAATTTGCTGTCATTTTTAGGACCGCAATTGACGACGCCTCCATGAGCTTATCACCTTGTTCCCGTTGCGGGAGCGCTGTGGCCTGCGGGCCTCTGTGTCCTCATCAAGATCAAGCCGCTCTAGACCTCCTGTGAACAAATCTCGCGCTTACACGACACCTTCACAATGATATTATAAATTCCTATTGCCCGTCTATCTACCATGCTGTTCCTGTTCCTTCTGCTGATATCTAATACCACCTACCACAGAGATACATTATGCCTTGTTTTTACTATACCGTCGACGCCGACGAAGAAGTTATTAGCGAGAAAATAATACCTGTTCCTACACAATCCAGCTTTACTTCGACGTGCCGTAGCGAAGCTCCAAGCGATAATGAGTCCACCTATGCAATCGACCCTGAAGCTCGTCCTGCTGTCTTCAAATCCGACCTCCACGAAGCTGTAGCTGTCATTGTCCTTACTTTCTCTACTGTTATGAATACGGCGTCTACTGCTGTTATGCAAATTGCCGTTCCTGCTTTAGGTCGATATTTCCAAATTTCTGGTGGAGATCTTTCATGGAACGCGTCCTCATTTCAATTAATGTCTGGTGCTTCAATTTTACTATTTTCAGGGTGCGTACCCAGACAAGTTTATTATCTGGCTGGAATGAAACTAATAGTCGATAACGTAGAGTTGCTGATCGCATTGGTCGAAAACGTTTAGTTGTCTTCGCTTACGCATATTTTGCTCTTTGGTGTCTTATCGGCTCCTTCACAACCCACCACATTCTCTTTGACGTCTGCCGCGGAATGCAGGGACTTGCTGCAGCTGCCTGCCCTTCTGCCAGTGTTGGTATCCTTGGTACTATTTACAAGAACGGCCGGCGGAAAAATCGTGTCATGGCGGTCTTTAGCGCCGGCTCTCCACTTGGTGCATTTTTAGGAATCCTTATCGGTGGTGTTGCAATTCAATATATTAATTGGCGAAGCATTTTTTATATCTATGCAGTTGTTTACGCTATACTTGCATTACTCGCGTACTTTATTGTTCCTGGAGATGGTATTAATGACGACCTCAAGCTGAGTCTTAAGCAAGTTTATGAGCGCATTCGCGAGATTGATTTTGTTGGCGCTGGCTTGTCAATCACCGCTTGCGTGACTTTTGTTTTGGCTGCTTCTCAAGCTGCCTCTGCTGCTCAAGGATGGGGCGCACCTTATATTATTGCTATTCTGATTGTATCTATTGTCGTTTTTGCCACTTTTATCTGGTGGGAATCGAGAGTTTCGAATCCTTTGATGCCACTTCGCATCTGGCGCGCAGAGGGTTTTGCTATTAACATGGCGCTCGTTTTTTTCGCATTTATGGGCTTTACCGGAGTTTTGAGCTACTACGGCGGTCTTTATCTTCAGAATATTCTTGGTGCATCGGCCATTAAATCTGCAGTCTATTTATTACCTCAGTCAATTTCGTCTCTCGTGACTATTTCAATAATTGCTTCTATCATGCACCTCTTACCGGGGACTTCTCTTTTGATTTTAGCGGAAATACTTATGCTTGCATCATCTTTGCTATGGGCACTCGCGCCTCCTGGATTAACTTATTTTGCCATGCTTATGCCTGCAATTTGTCTATCAGTCGTTTCCGCTGATTTATCGTATAATGTTGTTAACCTTCATACTCTTTCTACTGTTTCAGAAAGAGAACAATCAACAGCTGCCGGAATTTTTTTTACCATTAGTCATATTTCTGGCTCAGTGGGAGTCTCATTATCAACTTCCATCGTCGCGAGCATTTTGCGAAGGGAAACTGCATTTGCTGGTATGAATGGAGCCATGCTTGATATTCCTGTTGAAATTCTCAGAAAGGCGTACAAGGGAGCATTTTGGTTTGCTGTTGCTACTAGTGGAGTCGCATTAATTTTTACTATGTTTTCAAGGGTTGGAAAACAGGGCGCAAAGGAAGCCGTCCCAGATGAGGAATGCGCGGGACTTCTTGCTGCCGAAGAAGAAGAAGAAGAGGGAAGTCTAGAAGGAGTTAATGAGTTGAGCGGATTGCTAGTTGAAAGTTTGGAAGAGACTGGTTATCACTCATTTGAGAAGGGTGGGCTTGCGGTGTAATACGGTGGGTGTTTTTGCGTTTTGTTGTAGCGTTCCTAAATATTTTGCTTGATTTTCATTATAGATGTCAATATTGGTTCAACGAGTTTGGGTTTTCGCTAGGTTTTCCGGCTGATAAGATTAGATTAACAGCCTTTGCACGATGGAGTTTGTATTATTGTGAAGGTAATATGTTTTTTTTTCAATGTACACTATAACGAATACACAACAATTAGTATTGAAAAAGTCAGCATTCTTTTCCTGAGCCATGGAAGAAAGATATTGGCCGGGGGAGAGAATGGGCCAGGACAGGCAAGATGGAGGCGGAGACAGATTAGGGCTGTTCCGCAACTCAGCCCGCCCGACGAAATAAGACCACTTCTCGGCTCACTTCGGACTCCTTCAACTTATCTCTCATATCGTCTCGCAGAATTGTCCAGGCTGACTTCTTCACGGACATTCTGACGATATGGAAATAATAAAGAGTAGCAGTGAGAAGGACCCGATTGTAACACAGCAGGAGTACGACGCGGCAAGACCGGATCCCGATGACCCTATCAGTAACGCGACTTACGCGTATGCCGCCCCCGGTCGATATGCTGAGTCCGATGTGACTGAGCTATCATTATCAGACCCTGAAGCCAGGCCAGAGGTGTTCAACAGTGCATTTTCCGAAATTGCGACAATCATCATCTTGACTTTCTCAACTGTTATGAATACGCTTTCGACCGGCGTAATGCAGATTGCTGTACCGACTTTGGGACGCGAATTCCAGATATCGGGAGGACAGTTAAGTTGGAGTGTTAGTTCGTTCCAATTGATGTCCGCTACTACTATTCTTCTGTTTTCTGGGTAAGAAACTACTACTTATCATGTATAAAGGGAGGCTGCTAATGATAGAGGATATAGCATGGCTGATAGACTTGGGCGAAAACGAGTTGTTGTTGTATCATACGCTTGGTTTGCAATTTGGTGTCTTGCAGGATCATTCACTACCCACCATATTGTTTTTGATGTCTGCCGTGGAATGCAAGGACTTGCGGCTGCAGCATGTCCTTCAGCCGGTGTCGGTATTCTCGGTTCAACTTACAAAAATGGTCGTCGTAAAAATCGTGTAATGGCAATCTTCAATGCCGGTGCTCCTTTTGGATTGTTTTTGGGAGTAGTCACTGGTGGTGTTACTATCGAGTTCATTACTTGGCGCAGTATTTTCCATTTATATACCATTATTTTTGCAATCCTGACTGTTCTTGTTATTTTTATTGTCCCTGGTGATAATATTAACGATAGTGTGCGTTTCACACCAAAGCAAGTTTTAACGCGCATTATGGAACTAGACTTGCTAGGGGCTTTATTGTCAACCGTCGGTTTTATGATGTTTGTCCTGGCTGCTTCGCAGGCAACCAGCGCGTCAAACGGCTGGGCTACACCATATGTACTTGTGGTTTTGATTCTTAGTCTTTGCGTGCTCTGCGGATTTGTATACTGGGAAACCAAGTGCAAAAATCCATTAATGCCCATTAGAATTTGGAAATTCCCCAGCTTTGCAGTTGTTATGGCTGTGGTTCTTTTTGCGTGGATGTGCTTTACCGGAGTTTTGAACTTTTACGGTGGCTTATATTTACAGAATGTGATGGGCGCATCCCCTCTTAAAGCTGCGTTTTATCTGTTCCCTCAGGCTTTAGCATCGATTGTCACTATTACAATTATTTCATCTATTCTTCATATTGCACCTGGAAGAGTCATTCTAATTGGTGCGCAGATGATGATGATCACGGCGTCGTTATTATGGGCACTTGTACCATTGAACATGCCATATGCGGCAATGATTCTACCTGCCCTTTGCCTTGCAGTTATGGCAGCAGATTTGACGTACAATGTTGTCAACATGCATACGCTATCTGCAGTGTCCAAGGAGGAGCAATCTACAGCGGCCGGAATTTTCTACACGATCAATCACTTGGCCGGATCGCTTGGAGTCTCTTTATCGTCATCGATTGTGTCTAGTATTATGCGTAGGGAAGAGCCTATGACTGCGCTTCCTTCGCCAGAAATGCTTGCAATGGCGTATAAAGGAGCTTTTTGGTTTGCTACGGCTATGAGTGGTGTGGCATTGATTTTTGCGGTATTTGCAAAGATTGGAAAACAAGGTGCACATGAGGAGACGTCGAGGTCTGATTTGGAGGTTGCGTGCGCTTTGCAGCCCGGAGAAAAGACGTGCGGTATGAAGAGACGAGGAAGTAGCGGAGGAAATTCGTCAATTATTTTTGAGAACGTAGATGAGGATGCGAATGAGGCGGGAGAGATGTGTGGGCTATTGGTCGGGGAGCACGCGAAGGGGTATGAAGCGACGTTGTGAGTTTTTTATGTAAGCGGGTTTGGTTATGAGAGGAGCATTTGTTAAGTGGTATTTGGCATTAGGATCTGGGCTTTATTATTTTTTTTATTTTTTTCAAGTGGAGGGGATTCATAATTTGCATTCTATTAATGATTATTCACATGTTGTTTACATGCCCGTGGAGAAGAGTCCGGATAAGGAATTGTCAAGCTTAAGTCCGTCAGCGGGCTGGACTGCGCAATATCCGGAAACAGCGCGTACTCGCACTCGCACTCGCCCCCCCTCTCCCCCGAGCCGTTTTTGCTTTTGTAGGCTGCGACGCGAGCTGTAGCCAAATTGACGGATTTGTGTGTGCTTTTGCGCGGAGGCAATTTTGCGGCGTGTTTGTGGAGCAGAAGCAGGCATTGAAACATGCGGGCACTGCTTGTGCTGGAAATCATTTCCAACAGTAGCAACAACATACGACTTGCTTTTGCCATTCTTCGTAGTCTCACATTCACTACAGTCTCTGAACATTGTCATTTCAGGTAGTTTGAGCAGCGCATGTCGCGGTCTTGATAAGCATCGTCTCTCGCTGACAGTCGTCGTTGACGAGAGATCCAGGCCGTAGCGGAGCCGAGGCGAATACGGACATCATCTCGGGTTTGTTATCAGATTCTCGGATCTCGCTCGGGAAAATTGTCTAGTGGTGTGAGTGTGCATATGCGCGTGTAATTTCCGTGGTTATGCCGCACAATTATTTGGTTAAAGTACAAGCGCGCCGGCCTCTCCGTCTGCGCGTCTTGTTTTTTTTTATTAAACCCGTCGACATTGCTCTTTTTACTGTATTTATACACCTGCAATGGATATTGTTCTCGAGGCAGCCGACAAATACGTCTTTGACAGCGTCTACTCGGCGCTGTTCCCAGTTCCGGCAGCTGTTCACTCCGTGCTCGAGGCGGCGGCGCCGTCGTCAGAGCTCTTCGAGTCCCTCTCAAAGAACCTCTCGCTGCCTTACATACCCGCGCAGCCTTATGAATACACCCTGTTCGAGCCAGGTCCAGCGGCGTATTACTCGACCATTGCGCGGACAAACCTCTGCCGCGAATTTTTGTCGCTTTTCCTAGTCACCTGGTTCTTCGGCGTTTTCCTCTACTTCTTCTTCGCCTCCTTGTCCTACTTCTTTATTTTTGACAAGCGCACAATGGATCATCCAAAGTTCCTTAAGAACCAGATTGGTCTTGAAATGCACCAGGCACTGACATCAATGCCCATAATGTCACTTCTCACAGTCCCCTGGTTTATGGCAGAGATCCATGGCTACGGCATGCTCTACTGGGACTCGATGGAGTACGGCAAGATGTATCTCTTCTTGCAGTACCCGCTTTTCATCGCCTTTACCGACTTTGGCATTTACCTCATACACCGCGGCCTGCACCATCCCCGGCTCTACAAGAACCTCCACAAGCCCCACCACAAGTGGATTGTGCCCACTCCCTACGCGTCTCACGCCTTCCACCCCGTCGACGGCTACCTCCAGTCGCTTCCCTACCATATCTTCCCCTTCGTCTTCCCTCTCCACAAACTGTCCTACCTTGTGCTTTTCTCGTTCATCAACATCTGGACCATTCTCATCCACGATGGCGAGTACATCACTCAGCATCCCGCCATCAACGGCGCCGCATGCCACACCATCCACCATCTGTATTTCAACTACAACTACGGCCAATTCACCACTCTTTGGGACCGTATCGGCAGTTCCTACAGAACTCCTGACCCTGCTCTTTTCGATCACGATACTAAGATGAGCCAAAGCAACTGGCGCAAGCAGTCGAAGGAAATGGAGACAATTGTCAAAGAAGTCGAAGAAGATGATGACAGGAAATACGAAAACGAGAAAACCGCCCTTCCCGTGGAGGCAAAGAAGGACAAATAGACAACTACCTAAACTGTACAAAATTAGAAACGGTTGAAAAGGAAGACTTACTCTACAGAGACTTGTTGCATCTTTTGTTGACAAAAGATATAGAATAGATTACGAATATTTATTTTTATTATTATTTCCTTACTATATAGACTATTATGTAGTATTTCCTTCTTGTTTGGGGGGAGGAATGCTGCTACAGTTCCTACTCATGTACTTTTCTTTTTAATTTTTACCTGCAATGCAATCACCTCTATAGTTTTCTTCTTTTGTCATTACCTTTTTTTCTTTTTGGTTTCGATAAAGGCGGTTGGGTGGTACACTAGTGGGTCTGGCGCAATTTTATCTTTTTTTCTATATATTTTTTTACATATATTTCTTATATAAATATGATAGTTTTTTCATAACATCTAATACTATAGGTGGTGAGTGGTGGCATATATTGGCATATATTGCCATTTAGGTGTAAAATACTATGATATTTATACTGTCAAATATTTGTTCAGTGCTATAGAAACCTGGCTATTATCTAAAGAGCAAATATATGATCTTCAGTATTGTTGTTTAGTCCACACCCGGAAAGCAAAAACAAAACTAAAAAAAGGTAGTAACATAAAAAAAAACAAAAAACTCCAAATGTACAGTTTTTATTTTAACGGAAAAAAAAAAAGAATTCACCAAATTCTTTTTGCGACCATTTGAAATCTTTCAACTTCCTGTAGATCCACTGACTTCTTAGCGTTAATATGTCCAGCATTAGGTAGAATTCCTACCGACGAAGAATCTGATCCGACTGGTGATAATGGCGTACTAGGTATACTACTATCTGCTTCTTCATGCTGATTTATCAATTCTCGAAGACCATCGCTTAAATCAATTAATCCCCAAACACCACCCTTGCGTTCTCCTGCAACACGCTCATCGGCAAATGGACCAGTATCTAATTTCGACAACGCTGACGATGAAGATAACGGTGTGGTGTTTTTCTTTTGTCGCTGACGTTCCAAGCGACGGTTACTATAATCTAGTAGTACAGCTCCAAGTATTAATTTCAACACGATTAGAGCAGAATATATAGCAAATAATAATCCGACATATACGCCAGTCTCAAGAGCACCATTAATACCTACTAAAGCATACTCGAAATAAGTAGTTGATGAAGTTTCATTCATCTTCATAGCCTGTGCATGAGATTTCGACGATGATAGATTTGAAGTTTCATTAGGTCCTGTAAGCGGTCGAGTAGACGCAAGAAGTTGCATGATCTGTATTGAACTCTTGATAAATATGCAAGTAAAAGGTAAAATAGGTACACCAATACGGCGTGTAACATTCATCTCTTTAGGTCCCAAAGTCTTTCCATTATTTTTGATATCCGCATTCCGAACTTGATCGAAGCAGAAAACATCTAGAAATCGTGCGTAAACTTTCGGTCGCAGTTTATTGAATTTCGCAATATACGAGTGCTTAAGCCAATCAACAGCAATCTCTGAGCCAAGCACAACAATCGCTGGACCACATAATGCCCCCATAAATGTATTCCACCCTTTCCATGACTGAGGAACTACACCACCAGTTGATCCTGATACTTCAACGATGTTGCGAAGACCAATCATTAACAACATCGCCCACAGCTGAAATCGTTCAGATATATCTGCGCAGGTTAATTGGAATAAATTCTCCCGTTCAAATTTCTTGAACACAGTAGATTTAATTTCTCCAAATTGGTTACTTAACAGTAATGTAAGCAGTGCATTTGAGTAAGAGTTAACAGCAACATTCAACGTAATCATTTGACAGAATAAAGCAGCTGAATGAATCAAATTATAACAAACTGTAATTCCACCGAGTAGATATATTTTCCACACTGCTCCATTAAGTGTCCTACTAGAAAACAAAACTGCTAATATATCCTGTCCGAAACTGCAGCATAATTTATCACCTATGTCAAGGACATTAAACATGACATATAACTTAACCGCTGATTGGCCTCTAATTTTATGATAGAGGATACTGGCATTAAGTGACGTCAGGAGGTATACAGTGAGTATTAAAACAACTGATTTGATAATGTCGATTCGCTGAGAAATCGGAAGTGAGACACGCTTATGCCGAAAAGCAGATCGTACGAGAGCAAGCATAGCAATTATGAATCGTAGTGGGAGAACAGTGAAGGAATAGAGAAATGCATCCAGACAGGTAAGAAATCCAAAACACATAACCTGACGACAGAGTTAGCCAGAACATTTCTTCAGCTGCTGAACATCACATAGAGTAACTTACTTTTTCAAGTGAGAATGGAACCAAAAGGAAGCTGACAATCTGATCTAGTTCCGCATCTTTTAAAGCTGAAACGCCGCTACTACCTGTATCATAGTCGATTTCTCTCAATAACTTTGTCCATAACGTACTAGCATGATTTTTTGCTCTCCGCAAAGCAGACTCAAGTGTACTCCTATCTTTTCGCACAGTGTGCACGGATGGCACATTCGGCACATTTGGTTCATTCTTTGAAGTTATACTTGAACTGTCAGACATAGCAGATCCTCCTATTCGTGAACTTCCACTCGACGATCTCGGTATACTAGTTTGATTCGCAGCCAACGATTGGTGAGTGGCAGCCGAAGCAAACGCATTATGTGGTAAGCTCTTGCGTTTTCGATGCATGCCCGCTTTGGAAGACATAACCCTTTCTTTTTTTCTCCGGTGTTTGTGAATTATGATAAGAGAAGATTAAACGTGGTCCTCGAGGAACAATTACCACACGAACTGGCGATGTTGGGACTATGTGTTATTATGGGGTCACAAACACAGCCAAGACGGATCATTCCGCGAACTCCTTCTCCGATTCCCAAAGGTCTAAATCCTTTAAACACTTTTTATTTGAAGATAGGCTCTAATTCAAAACACGAAAATAATCAGTGGTAACTACTAAATAAAATTTCACATCTCAAATGACTATTTTAGAACTCTAAAGAAAACTCCTCCAAGACCTGCTTTGGTCGACCGACGGCAACCCAAGCCTTCACTTCTTTCAGATCCATAACCATAGAAAAGACGGTTTGCATCTCTCCCAATAACCCTGGTTGGCTTTCATCATTTGCACGACAAATTGAATTAGGAAAATTATCCTCGTCTTTCAAAAACGTAAAAATACGTTCTTTCTGAGAAACAATGTCTAATGATTTAACGTCTGTTTTCTTGTCCGATTCAGCTACTAACTCTTTCAAACGAGTTATACGTTCCTCAGTATCATCAAGCCAAATAACTTCGTTGATCTTCACTCCCTCAAGTAAGGCATGATTTGTGTGATACAATCTGCCCTCCTTATCAGAAGGGATAACACCAATGCCATAGGGACCAATTTCCCAACTTTCAGCATGGCCTCCATCCTTTCCGTCAGCGATACCGAAATGGCCAAAGCACGCAGATCCGCCCCCATACAGATTTGTGAACCGATCTTTAGCGTCTGCTACACTTGCTGACTCTAAAACAAGACGTAATAAAACATGAAGAGGAAGTTTAGTGGTGTCTAAATTAGTAGCGCGCAAAGCGTTTAAGCAAACACCCACTTGCTCAGAGTTAAATCCAACCTTAGCAAGTAAGCCAGCTTCAGTCATAGTCTTAATGTGTCGAGCATTGGAAGGGGAATCCGTGGGAGTTGTAATTTCGAGTAAGACCAAGTTGCAAAGCTGCGAAGTTTGCCAGTCCCAGTTCTGAGATATCCATTGTCTTCCGTCGACATTTTCGGCGAAGGTGGTACATCCATCAGGCGGCACTGGTAAATCATTTTCGTCCTCATCGTCACTGCCACCCTTTGCGTTCTTTGGCCTTGCAGCGAGAGCGATTTCCGATCTTGAGTTCAAAGCAACAATATCCAGAAGAGGAACACCAGCACCATCAGCAATTCCACGCAGTTCGTCGTGAAGATGAGGAACAATTGATTTAATCGATCCAGAGAACTTTGTGGCGAGGATCACCACGTCGCCTGGCGACATACCGGCATTTGAAAAGTAGGTACCATAGTTAGTCAAACAGGCATGGATTTGCGAGCGAGCAAGAGTTCCATGCTTAAAACCTATCTAGAATACGGCTATTAGCAGGGCAATGCATGCTTCAATAACTGGATAGCTGCGTACCTCGTAATTGGTGCCTTTGAGATGCAGTATGTTGACCATTTTGCGCAGTAATCGGTTAAATTCGAAAGGAAATTCGAGAGAGAGCTCAGCGGTAGTCAGCAGCAGCGAGAGCGATTTAACCAAGCCAATTCAAGTCGCCTTCGAATTCAACTCAAGATGAAATAAAAACAAACAAAATAAGAACAGGCAAATGCGAAATAACAAATAGCAGCCGAGAACTTGACTACACAAGCAATCAGCAACTGAACTCGCTCAATGATCACTGTTACAAAGGCCTGATTGGGCTTTTGCTTGTCCGAGCAGTTTCCGCCGTATCCCGTCCTCCATAATAAAACTCTGCTTTGTCACTTATTATGTTTACAATTGAGCCGCTTTGCGCAAGGCTGGCTGGCCAGCGTTGATTTTAGTTCTGGGTTCCTTCGTCAGCAACTCAGCAATACTTGCGTGCGCCTAGTTTTTGTTTTCTAGGCTTGCCTGGCTAAATAGTGCGATAAACTACAGCAGTAACTGAGTGGCAAAATACCTGATACTGTAACTTGCTGAACCATTGAGCGCGGGGAAGGTACGGTACCGGCAAGAGCTAGTCTCGTGCGCACCATCTCTTTCTACTGTTAGATATAAAGCACAGCCTCTCGCCATCACGCACTTTCTCATTCTTCCACACTTTCTTCCAATACGAACAACAAACCCAGGATGGGGTTACTTTCGTTGAAACCAGCTAATGAAGACTCTTGCAGTATGTATATCTCCGTCTTAAAACGCGGGTCGTTACTCGGTGTAATGTTTGCTAATTAAGCTACAGAGTATCTGTTTGTTCCTCTAGAAAACCAAGAAATCAATATCCTATACTCGAATCCCACGATAAATCTTCAGGCTGCGAGACTGTTTTGCGTCGTACGATTTACCTCGAACACGACTGTTGCTATTGAGCCCATGCCAGCGACCTACCACGACGAAAAATCGCTCTCTAAGCCGCCCTCATCCGCATCTGTTTCACCTACCTTCAGCCCAGGCAACGATGTGTCTGCACTGTCATTATCGGAAGAAAATGTAACACACAAGATATGCGATCCGGCGACTGATTTGTTATTGGCAGAATATGACTTCTCTCATTCAGTTTTCTCCTCTGGCCCGCCTGCTTACGACGACGCTGTCAATCAAACATCTGAATCATCCTCTAGCAAAACTCTCTCTTTATGCAACTTGGTCGATTTACACCTATACAATCCACATTCCAAAACAAAGTTGGCTATTCCGGTCTCTCCAAGCGTGGATTCAACGTTGGATGTTGATCAACTTTACAAAACAGTCAAAAAAAACAGAGACTCCTCTGGTTTCCGCTTCGAATTTATCGACGTAGCGCTCGACTCAACTAAGCCAAGAGCCCCAAGGAAATCATATACATTCAGTTGGAAAATCGACAAGGCGAATATCAAAGGCGACAATATAAGCAAAAGCTCATGGCTACATGCAAATCTTGTCTATTCAGATTCAGCACTGAAAAAATTAGAAATTGCAGAACTCTTTATTTATAATCTTCAGTCGTTTATACTTCCTTCTCCACCTGGGTTTTTCTTAGTTTCATCACCAGCTAGACGTTCAAACGAATTAACAGTTAATAGACGAAATATTGACAAGCTGGCTATTATGGATGCGAAAGGTTTTGAAGTTCAGATGCTAAACTCTGCGTATGCAATGGTAACTACTTATATAAGATTAAGAACAATGAGCAAGTTATCTGTCGTGAAGAGGAAAGAGATTGGGGCTGCTCAACGGGCTGCTCAACAAGATGCGATTGAACAGGAAAGAGCAACAGAGAGAGAACGACGTAAACAAGAGCAAGAAGCTGCAAAAGCGCGACGGAGGGAAGAAAAGTTAGCAGCGGAAGCTAGATCTAAGACAGCTGAGATTGATAGACAAGCAGCTGCATATTTTGAACAAGAAAGGTGGTTAAACCGGGACTTTTTAAGCAAGGATGAAGCTTATGCAAGAGCCCTTCAAGAGGGATTTGATGCCGAGGAAGCATTATCCTTAAAAGAAGATTGCGGCCTATCTGAAGAGAAATTTGCAGAACATGCTGCTGAAGATCAGAAAGCTTGGGATCAAATACGATCACGAAATTCAGCCCATTCTCAGGATTCATCACTTGACGAAGTTCAAAACAGAAAATATAAAAGTGCGGTGGTTTGAATAATAATTAACTGCTCTCTGGTTTTATTTTCTAATAAAAATTTTACCTGATAGTAATCAACGACAATAGAAGTTTGAGAATAAACTTGCTTTCTACGTAACCCTCGTACTCTAATCAATATAGAAATGTATTTCTATGTATTTTACATTCATATAAAAATGCTAAACACGTATAAATTCTAACTTCCTGTCCTCAGTGGTATCTTACTAAACGTGGTTTTCCAAATACTTTTAGCATTGTAAAGATTAATCACTCTAATGCGCTCATTATCCAAATGCGCATGATCACTAGCTTGACCACAAGGTAACTGTACTGCCGGAGCATCAAACTCCTTTTCCAAGTATCGTACAGCAGGAATTGTGCCACCTTCCCGAATGTATAATGGATCAACTCCCCAAGTTTCTTTCACTGCACTAGCTAGAGTTTTAAAAGCATCGTTTTCAGGATTTCCTAGCCATGCATCTGCTTGTCTATTAATTTTGACACTAATATGATTTTGAGAGCCAAATTTGTGATATTCTGAAATAAGGAATTCCTGTAACGTGGAACTTATTGTATTCGTATCTTGATCGGGTACCGTACGAATTGATAACGTAGCAGTAGCACAATGAGGAATAATAGTTTGATTAGCAGGGCCGGAAACTTGAATCGCATGTACAGTTAAAGTCGGAAGTCGCCATCGTGACATAAGTTTATCCTTAGGTTGACAAGTAGCAGAATTCTTGATAATTTGCTCATATAACTCTTCTTCGGTATCAGTTATAGGTCTTACTGGTTCGTAAAATCCAGGTATATTAACTCTTCCTGAGTCGTCGGTGAGCTTTGACAACAATTTCGTCATATCCATTAGCGGCTCTCGGCCTGTACCACCATCAACTCCAGAGTGTAAATCAGGTAAATCACTATGAATTTCAACGGTAATATGAATAACTCCTCGTAGTCCATAGTTGAGACAGGGAACAGTATCATTTAACCAATATGAATTTGATAAGACTATCCAATCTACCCTATCAGGTTGAATCATCGCACGACTCTTTTCAACTGCGTTATGAAATCCAACCGATCCGCTCTCTTCTTCTCCTTCAATTAGAAATACAACATTAGTGTTTAGTTTCTTATCTCGATACAACTCAGCTGCTGCAAAGACAGCTGCCAAAACAGGACCTTTATTATCCGAGACTCCACGACCATATAAATACCCGTTTCTGCCTGAGAGCAAATACGGCTCTGATTCCCATTTTTCGGTATCCGACGCTCCAATGACATCGTAATGGCCATAGAATAAAACAGTACTACCAGTACTTGCTTCCGAATTCGCCGGAAATCGACCGTATATAACAGGATTATGCTTATCATCTGTCGTAAGCAATTCTGCTGTAGCCCCGAATGTGCGTAAAAGCCGCTTTAAATAAGAAGCACAACGACGGCATTCAGTTTTCGCATCTAATGATCCAGATATCGTTTTGAACGATACAAAAGTTGCTAGAGAAACCAAAAGTTGGTCATTAGCGAATGACAGATTTCGATTCAACTCTGGAAACGCGTCAGTGATATCCCACATATCAATAGAGTTATCATTGCCTCCGCTAAATAATAATGCTTCATTATCTCGTTTGACTGCAACTGTGGACAGAATCAACCCATCATGGGATTCCCATCTTGCAGCAAGTTGCATTTCCCGAGACCATTTTCTAATAGCTCCAGTAGCACTACCTGTGAAAATACAGTTTCCAAGAGTGGTTATAGATAAAACGTCCGCTTTGTGCGCTTGAATAGAGCGAATAAGCTGGCCAGCGTCAAGATCCCAAATAGCAAGAGCACCATCAGTTAACCCACAGTATAGAAACGTGTCTACAGTGGTCATGCAAAGTACACTATTGTTATTTTCAAATGACCGAACTTTTGTAAGTCGTCCATCTTGCATGACCCACCAATTGACAATTCCGTCGCCGCCACCTGATAACAGTGACTCTCTATTTTCTTCAACCGTAGAAGCAGCAACGATATGCGTAGGAGGTCGATAGATTACCAAACAATATACATACCCGTTATGAGCATATGGCGCAACATTGCCATATGGCAACTCAATCAAAGCTTTAGGCACCGACAATTTATTACGAGGTGGCGTTAAACTTCGCTTACCACCAGGCCCAGACGAATTAAAGAATTTGCTAAATCGATTTGCAGGCATTCCTGATTTATCGAGAGATGCATGACGATCTATAGTTTTGAGATCACACCATTGAATCGAGGCATTTTGAGACCCAAAAAATACTGTTTGTAGAGTTTCGCTGTACTGTACAGCAAATATATCACCGATATCGAAAACTGAATAAACAGTGTAAAGTTCCTGAAGTGTCTCTATATCCCATATCTGTTGAATACTTGTTAATACTGTTCATTTACTGATCAAAAATGAAGAGGTACTCCTTACTTTTAAAATCGAGTCACTGCCAGCAGAAAATAGTAATCGCTTCTTTTGGGATATATGTAATGACAAAATACTTCCTCCATGACCAGTCAAAGTCGTCACCTCTTGAAACGTATCAGAATCATAGACCTATAAACTGTCAATACAAAAGCCAACGCCTATACAGTATTCTCCAATCTGCACTAACCAGAATCTCGTTCCCTTCAGTACCAGCGAACAGGTACGCATCCGAGACAGCCAACGAAAGTATTGACTTTGAGCATTTCCACTTGTGCACTAATCGTGGGCTCGGAACAGCTTCTCCTGATTTTGCCAAAGGTGCTGATAAAAAGAAAGTTAGCAACAATCCTCAGTCTCGAATCAACCTTCAAATATAGGAAATCAATGCATACAATCGTCGTCTCCGAAAGGAGTGCCAGATCTCAAAGTCCCCTCGATCTGTAGCCCGGCAAGAGAAGCAGCCACTTGATGAGCCATTCACAGTATGCTCAAAGTGGTATATTTGTTTGTCAAAGATGCTCACAAAACGTCGTTTACTGTACTCTTGTTGGTGCTTCTGATGCAAACTGAGTCCAATACCCTTGTTGAAAAATGCAGAAATTTAACAGTCACCCTCGAGTCTTGCTTCCCTCACTCTTCTGCCAACTGATATATAAACCCAAAGATATACACTTTACTACTTGAAAAATCAAACAAATAAGCTAAAACAAATTCTTTGTTTGCAAACAGTGGAATAAAATACAAAATAAGGCAATGACGACTATTTTTTTTTCTAGCGCATGGAGCGATACCGAAAATATGGCACTTCGATAAACTTTATTTCAGCCTCGGAATTGGGCATCGCCTTCCCCTGAACTCTGTCTATATTCTACAAATGACCCAAATAATACGTGAAATATAAAATTGTGTGCTATAACTAGCAGCGAGATTTTTTCAGATTAGAATACATAATCCCTTTTCTCATATGAACAGTTCACATACGAGCATTTAATTTTCACCAGCCAGCGTTCTTCTTCATTTTCTCGTTCTGAATGATCTCAATCCAGTAATTGTCCTCATCGAGAATGAAAGCAACGCTCTTCATGCGACCATCAGTAAGTCTCTTCTTCCAGCTAACTCCTTTCTCCTCAAAGCGGGCACAGGCAGCATCAAGGTCATCAACTGACACGCAAATGTGTCCAAATCCCTGAGGCTGGTCGTTTCCATTGTGATAGCCCTTGAACTCAGGATCACTCTCGGTACCCCAGTTCCAGGTCAACTCTAAAAGTCCTTCAAAGTTGTGAACACCAACGCCAGAGTTTTCGACAAAGTTGGGGTCAGTGTTGTAGCCCAAAAAGTAAAGGGTGAACTTGGCAGCCTCGTGCTCAGCAGTGCGCAAAAGCTTCATACCGAGAACGTCCTGGTAAAACTTGAGTGACTTCTTGGGGTCCTTGACGCGGATCTTTTGACGTAGAAATTAGAATACGTTACAACAAAAACAGCAGGAAGTTGATCATAGCTTACCATAGTATGATTCATTCTGTATCCAGAAGTATCGGTGAAGTTTTCAGTTTTGGGAGTACGAGTCCAGATTATCTCGATCCAATATCCATCAGGATCCAAGGCAAAAGCAATATCCTTTTCTATTGATAGCCATTTCTGTCAGTCATACATCTCACTTAACAGAATACAATCACAAAGTTGATCACTTACGACGTCCGTCCGTGAGCTTCTTTTGGAACTTAACACCATTGGCCAACATCTTGTCGCAGACGAGTTCAACGTTATCAACAGAAATGCAAATATGGCCAAATCCACGATGAGGATCTGAATTACCGTTGTTGACCTTGTACTCAGGATCGCTCTCAGTGCCGTAGTTGTGGGTGAGCTCCAAGAGCCCCTCACTTGTTATCTCCGTCGTTAGCGACCGCACCATAATACTTTGTATCAAAACACATATAAAAAAAAATGTAGGATGTACATACCGGTCAGTCCATTCACGACCGGCACTCATAGCATTGGCACCGTCAAAGGCAAGAAAGTAAAGAGAGAACTTGGCCTCGGGAAAATCAAGCTGTCGGATAAGCTTCATTCCAAAGTTATCCTGATAGAACGCAATTGAGGCCTTGGGATCCTTAACACGAACCCTATCGAAAACCAACGCACGTTAGCAATCAATTGACTTGATTAAGATAATCATTCTCTGTTTCAAGTACTCACATGGTATGGTTAAATCGATATTTGGTAACGTCGGTCATTTCGGCCAACTGAGAAAAGTGTCGGCTAGCAATCAAAGAAGAAAATACGGGAGCAGGTTTTTTGGAAACAACAGAAGCACAAGTTCTGAATATTGTTGGAATGGAAGAAATTGATTTTGTATTACAAAATGCACCACGGAAGACAGTGGAAGCTGCTGTGATGAGCATCGTAATATTGGCTAAGGTCCGGCGCTCCAAATATAATTTGTATTATTTGCGTACAGAAAATCTCCAATTTAGCCTCCGCACTGGTCTGCAATTAAGATATCAGCTGACTAATAAATATAGTTTGGTTAATACTCCAGAAGTCAGAAGCAGTATTTGCAAAATTTCTGCTTCTGCTCTTGAAAGAGATGCGAGATGCTTTGAGTAAATATTTACCATCTAAATGTCTAGTCAGTAGATACTGAGGAGAAATCAAAGCAAAGTGCTGTATCTGCATTTGTCTGTTCTTGCTGGAGGAGTGAGCCGCGGCTTGATTAAATGACACCAATTTCAGCAAGATCAATGGCCGTAGCTAAACGCAATATAAGGACAGGTTTCTTTGCTAATATTAGCCGTGGGATAATGATTGGAGAGTAGTGAGATCGAGGCCAGTTGCTGGGTAGCAGTACATTGCACATATTCCAGTATGGTGTACCTGACTGCAGTTCAGCAATTTATGGGCTGCGGTCGTGGATGCAAGGATGTATGATGATCAAGCGCATCTTGACACATTGAGTCCGAAGAATATTCAAAGAACGGAGTGGGAGCAGGGGAGTTTGGGCAAATGGTTGGAAAATATTTGTAGGATAAAGAGATCTGTATCTGCAACGGACCACGTAACTCAGAGAATTCTCTTTTGGATTTTGCCCAAGCGGTAATGTAGAGAAAAGTGAGAGAATAACATAGACTTAAGGATGCACAAGAAGATGCATAGTCCGACAGAAAACATGCCAATGACAGACACGGTTCTTCGCCCCAATTCCAGTACGCTCAAGGCTTTGAACAAACTATCTTAACGGCGCACAACATCTTATCATGAACAAGATTGTTGGATGTTCTAAACTTCTTGTAGACTCTAAGTAAAACAGAACGATGCTAGTGATCTGCATATGAATCGACGCGTGTACCTGCATTATCAATAACCATCGATAGAGCGTGTACTCTTTCGGATGCCGTCCTGCTACTGCAGTTGAGACTTTTACAACAGGAAACAAAAGTCTTATTGCAAGAGGATGAGTACACAAATAAAGAAATTGCGTAGAGATTGGAAGGAGGAGAAGAAGGTGGATTAATAGGTAATTTATAGTTTGTTTGAGATGAGTCTGCCTATTTACAGGATACCGCTTTGGACTAGTGTGATTTGAACTCTACCCACTCATTCAGGCCAAATGCAGACAAACTTCTAAATCTGATAATAATTACTGTATAAACATGACTTCTGTTATCTTTTCTATATAATGCTATGCAGTCGAGTTCAAAAACTGCTGGCTTGAGATTTTCAGCAGTCGCGAACAATCAATACCTTGTGGGTAGTGCGCACATCATCAAACGCTAGAAGTTACATTCGCACTACTCAGTTCTGTCATATATAAGCATCAGACTTTAAAAAGTTATACTAAGCTACGCATAGCGAACCGGATTGACTACAGTGACTAGAATTTATCGCAAGCCTGGGCAAATGAAGAGCCTAAGAAGAACGGGGTCGATTGACTTGCACTGTCAAATCCCGGGAGGCTCATTCATAAAGCCCGTTTGCTAATTCGAAAGTCTTCTAATTCTTATATATATAAAATGAAACAAAACGGTGGACACCTAACACGGTAGTTCATGAGTAGGTACCAGATTTGTTATTAGTGGGAATGATGCAGCAGAGGTATGTTCCAATAGGGACGCAGTTAAGTGCCACTACTATGCCATAGTTTCTCAAATATAGTGGTTTTTGTTGTCATTGATACTGAAATACAGCAAATTAGTGAAAACAATCTGATAATTCTCTCAATCATTGTTCATGTCTGGGTAATTGCGCGTACATGTCCTTGCCCGTTTCAAAACCGCCAAGTAAACTGCAACAAAAGAAGCAATGGTATTACTAAATCGACAACAACAATAAAAATTTAAAAAAGTGTTTCCGGCAGAGTGAGGTAGGCCATCAAAATCAAAGCATCAACTGTTGAATGATGTAATCCTTATTTGCATACCCAAACACAGCATCTATTTGTATAGTACTATCAAGTGCTATAGGCACAAGACACTTGATTAGGTTATATAGAACATCCAGTGGTACGGCACGTAAGCAGCAGTGTCCCTTATATATCATGTAGCATACAAGTCCATATTGAGTGCATGAAATGTCTTTGCGCATATAATACCAGTCGAAGATTATCACTTTCAGCACTTTCAAAATATAATACATTCTTAAAACTATATAAACATATTTACTAACAAGACGCATACATATTTAACAACATTTTAACCGGCCATAAACTAAACTGGTATCACGCAGACTTGTGGGAGAGAAATATGCATGACGCGAAAGACAAAAACAGCCCTTACACCACAGTAAGTGTACCACGTGACGTGTCGAAGCATTTGTGGGAGAAACCGACCACTTTCTTAGTTTAATGATTCTGATATTAAGTGTGTTTCGCTACAAGTTGAGATTCTTTTTTTTTTAATTTCAAACGATAAACGAATTTAAAGAATCATGCTGAAATCGCGGCGACTGACTTCATTACTTTCGCAGTCATTGACTCCGGTCTCGTCACCTATTGACACATTTACTCCATCGAATGGTGAGAGCACTGTGGACGGCAATGCACTGGATCATCCACCTGCACCAGCACTTCCACATGTTCAGACTCCGCGGATTATAATGGCAGTGTTACTAACAACCGGCGGCAATTTATTGGCTAGTTCAAGTCTCAATTCATCATCAACTACCGCATCGCATTCTCTGGCACTCTCACCTTCTGTTTCTCAGAGTACTACTGGAATGGGTGGAGTCAACGGCGATGGATCAATTGTAAGTGCCGGATCTGCCATCCACTTAGCGGATTTGTCTCCAAAACCAAGAGTTTATGCTTCTTTTGCTGCGAATGTGTGGAGATCATATGTTAACACGCTTGACGGTGGAAAAATTTTTGAAGATGAAGAGATTGACTGGATTGCAATTGAAAATGAGGTTTGTGATTAAATTTTTATACTGTCATTACTCTAGCATATATATTGACAATAGCTTAATTTTTTTTTATAGGAGTCAACGATCGTCATACACACAGTTTCAGATTCCATATTATTGGCATTAGTCGGTGAACAAGGATCACCAACCGGACTATTATATGCCAGAGCTACTGCAATGGCAGAAACATTAAGAAAAGAACTTGGAGGTTTTAGCTTTGAATGATTGTGCATCTTTTTAAAAAATTACCATCTTTCGGTTATATAACGTATACCAAAATATGTGAAATGATGTATAAACTGAAGATGGAATGCATTTAAATCTTTGCTTTGTATTTTTATTTTATTTGTCTATCTGTTTATGTTGTTGGAGTTATTTGGATTTCACATTGTGCCAGTCTTTGGTTATTTTTCGGGTTGCATTTCGCGTTCAGCTTTATTTTTCCTTATGTTTTGGGAGGATAGAATCTGCGTTACGATTATTTCGTCTGCATTTATATTCTTCATCCCTCCGTCATGCATTAAATTGCCAACAACGCGTTGCTTGTTAATATATAAATTAAAACGAAATGAAACATATAAGCTATTATCAAAGTAAGACGCTAACTCAAGTAATATTAAATCACAGAACATAAACTCGTAAACTAACAAATTTTCCTTATACATGCCATTAAAACTACAAACAACCCATTCCAATCGATATACTCGTTTTCCATCTTTACCACTCAACAGCATTAGGAACACCAGGGATCTTTCCTTGAATGATAGGTCGAATTAATCTAGACCCACCTTCCATCCAAGGAAAATTATCTCTTCTGAACTTCTCGTACTTGGAGATGTACTCTTCATCCATAAGAGTCAGTCCGATGTCGTCAAGACCGTTGATCAAGCAATGCCGTCTGAACTCATCAATAGCAAAAGAAGCAAGAACTTCACCAGTCTCTTCATTACGAACCTCGTTCTTCAACAAATCAACGGTAATGGGCTTTCCGCTCTCAGCAATAGGCATGATTTTCTCGGCAATAACATCACCGGGGATAACAAGAGGGAGCAATCCGTTCTTGAACGAGTTATTGAAGAAAATTTCACCAAATGACGAGGCGATAACGCACATAATGCCAAAGTCAGCAAGGGCCCAAGGAGCGTGCTCGCGCGAAGAACCACAACCAAAGTTAGGACCGGAAACGACCATTATCTTGGAGTCACGGTATCCTTCCTTGTTAAGAATAAAATCAGGCTTCTCTGATCCATCAGAGTTAAATCGATCGGCCCAGAACAATCCAATCTTGAGACCGGTTCGTTTGATAGTCTTTAGAAACTGCTTGGGAATAATAGCGTCGGTATCAACGTTCGCGCGGAACAAGGGAGCAGCATGACCAGTAAGGACTGTGAAAGGCGGAATACCAGTGCCGGTGGAGGAACCGGAAGCCTGAGCAGTAGCAGGAACTTCATCAGCAGCAGCGTCAGTGACCTCAGCCTCAGAGTCATTTGCATCGTCGAAATCAGACTCAGACACCTCAGAAGAAGAAATTGAAGAAGGAACGACAATCTCAATCGGAGCCTTTGATTCATTCTTGTAGTAATCCCGGATATCAGTTAAATGACCAGTAACAGCAGCAGCAGCAGCCATAGCAGGGCTCATAAGATGAGTTCGACTACCAGCGCCTTGACGACCTTCAAAATTTCTATTTGAAGTCGAAGCACATCGCTCCTTGGGAGCCATGATATCAGGGTTCATACCCAAGCACATTGAGCATCCAGCCTCACGCCATTCAAACCCGGCATCAAGAAAGATCTTGTCGAGACCTTCGTGTTCAGCCTGCATCTTGACTAATCCAGATCCAGGAACAATCATGGCACGCATGATGTTGTCGGCTTTGTACTTTCCCTTAACAACATTAGCAGCGGCTCTCAAATCCTCAATTCGAGCATTGGTGCAAGATCCAATAAAAACCTTGTCGACCTTAATATCGGAAATGTTCATGTTGGCATCAAGACCCATATAGTTGAGCGAACGAGTGATAGCACTGCGCTTAGACTCATCGTTCTCGTAATCGGCGGGATCAGGAACCTTGCCAGTGACCGGAAGAGCGTCCTGAGGCGAAGTACCCCAGGTAACAGTGGGAGGAACATCCTCACCCTTAATGGTAATATCAATATCGAATTTGGCACCCTCATCGGTACGCAAAGTCCGCCAGTAGCTAACAGCTTTTTTCCAATTGGCACCCTTCGGAGCTAGTGGCCGGCCCTTGAGGAAAGCAAACGTGGTCTCGTCTGGAGCAATCATACCGGCGCGCGCACCACCCTCAATTGACATGTTGCACATCGACATACGAGCATCCATGGACAATTCACGGATAGCATCACCGCAAAATTCTATGACATGACCAGTGCCTCCAGCAGTACCAATCATTCCAATAATGTGAAGAATCAAATCCTTAGAAGTGATACCAGGTAGCAACTTTCCAGTAACATTAATTCGCATGTTCTTTGATTTGTTTTGAATTAAAGTCTGAGTAGCGAGAACATGTTCGACCTCAGAGGTTCCAATGCCGAAAGCCAAAGCGCCAAAGGCACCGTGCGTAGAAGTATGGGAGTCACCGCAGACGATGGTGGCACCGGGGAGAGTGAAACCCTGCTCAGGTCCAATGATGTGAACAATTCCCTGGCGAGCATCGTCAAGACCAAAGTACCGGAGACCAAAGGTCTTAACATTCTCCTCCAGAGTAGTGGATTGCAAACGAGAGTCCTCCTGATCTATGAAGGTGCTCAAGTTCTTGTAAGTCTTGCGGGAAGTAGTGGGGATATTGTGGTCGACGGTGGCAAGCTAAGCCAGCTGATGATTAGCACGCTGAAAGTAGGATCTAGCAGTTCAACAACAAGTCAAGACATACAGTACAGTCAAGACGACGAACTTTTCGGCCAGCATTGGTCAATCCTTCGAAAGCCTGGGGCGATGTGACTTCGTGGACCAAGTGGCGGTCTATGTAAAGTAGATAAGTTCCATTCGCCTCTTTGACGACGTGGTCGTCAAAAACCTTGTCGTAAAGAGTTCTTGGAGCTTTAACAACAGCAGGCATCTTTAATGAATTTTGAAAGAAGAAATTGTTTGTTCCAGTAGTGTCTGGAGAAGGGAAAAAAAATAGGAGATGCGATTTGGGTCTGCCTTTAAGCAATCTTCGACAGCTTGCGCGATTTCGGTCAATTTTTTTTGTGCGGCGGGAGGCGGCATTGGCTACGCAACCCAACTTACTACTTCTGCATGAAAATACTTAGTCATTGATATTTTGGAGCAAGATCAACTACCAATCATGCGATTCTGATTCAAAGCGCACCTACAGCAACTATGAAACTAATATTTACGCTTTAACTGTCACATTTGATTACTTTTATGCCGCCGATATCGGCCACTCCTCTACGCCGCAAGCGCACCGCCGATATCGCAGCATTTTCGCGAGTTACTGAAGCCCGATCTCGGTTAGAAATATTGATATTGCAGCTGCGTTTAAGAGTGCTGCACAGGTTGCTGACCGGGCCGAGTTTGATGTTAGGTTTTTGTTTGCTTTGACGCTGTTTGAAACTTACGAGCCTATACCGCAGTCCGATAGTGAGAAGTTTGAGAAACGCGAATCGGCGCGTCAACGCGCGTCTACGAGCCCAATTTGATGGCCTGTATTGATAATTCGATATTTTGTTTGTGTATTCTGTATTCTGTGTAATGCTAGATAAACATATGCTTTTATAAATGAGTGACAAGTAATGAAATATAAATGTAAAAAATAATCAAATCTTTCATGATGTATGTAAACGCGCTTAACCGATTCTCTCTTTTGAGCCAGACAATTCTCCACTTGTGTTTTGTTCAACCTTACTTGGTTTCTTCCAATGCCTGCGCCTGTACCAATTCAAAGTACCGACCCTTTCGAAGCAAGAGCTCCGAATGAGTTCCAGACTCCACTACTTTTCCCGCGTCAAAAACATATATTCTATCAGCTTTTTGAATCGTGCTCAATCTATGCGCAACAGCGATTGTCGTACGTCCCTTTGCGGCCTCATCTAAAGCTGCTTGGACAATCTTCTCCGATTCTGAATCTAAGGCAGAAGTAGCTTCATCAAGGAGAAGAACTTTAGGATCACGAATTAATGCTCTAGCAATTGCAATTCTCTGCTTTTGTCCTCCAGACAGTAAAACTCCTTTAGTACCACACATAGTGTCATACCCATCTGGAAGAGAAGCAATAAAATCATGGATATTGCATTGACGGCAGACGTCAATAATCCGCTCTTCAGATATATCTTCAGGTTCTTCTAATGATCCTAAAAGAATGTTCTCCTTGATAGTCATTGCGTATAGCACCGGTTCTTGCTGTACGAGCGCAATTTGGCTTCTATAACTACTGATATTTAAGCTGTTCACATCCTTTCCATCAAACAAAACTTTTCCACTTAATGGCCTATAAAATTCCTCTATTAAGCTGATTGTTGTACTCTTTCCGCATCCAGAAGCTCCAACAAGGGCAATATATTCACCCTTTTGAACACGCAGATTAAGTCCACGAAGGACGGGAACACCAGGACGAGAAGAATATCTGAAATGAACGTCTTTGAATTCAACTTCTCCTTGCACTTTCTCTGCATCAATTAACTCTCCATTGTCGTTCCATCGGTCAATCTCTGGAACTCTATCAAAAAGAGACTTGATACTGATAGTAGCGCTTTTAGCCTTACTCATATCTGCAGCGTATGAGAATGCAACACCGGCATTCTGTCCAGCAAAAATAGATGACATATACGCAGTATAAAACTGAAAGGGGGAGTAATAACCGTCTCTAACGAATCTAGAACCCCACCAGAATCCAAGGCCCATAATTAAAAATTGAGCGGCTTGAGCAGTTCCGTAGAGTACCGAAGACTTCAATGACGACAGTCTCATTTTTTTTCCTTGGGATACCAAGTCCGTATGATACTCCTCAATAATATGACTCTCTCTGGTTAAAGCTGCCACCGTTCGAACTGTAGACACCGCTTCACATGCATAAGCAGAAGACCCTTCACTCATCTTCTTAGCTTGGGCTTGGACTCGAGCAAGTAATGAAAAGCGACCGTATCCAGTACCAATCATAATAGGAAGACAAGCAACGAATACCCAAGACATTCTAGGCGCAACCGTCAACGCGACAACAGATCCAGCAACAATATTCGAAAAAGCATTTAAAAGCTGACCAAGAGTGGCTCCACTTAGCGACTCCACAGCTTGAGCATCTTGTGATAAAAGAGCGGTAAGTCGACCAGTCGAATTTTCCTTCAAGTCAAAGAAAGACATGTCCTGCCGTAAAAAGTAACGGAATGTGAGAAATCTAATCCGGCGAATCAATCGTTGACCCACAAATGATAAAGACGCATTGCATATAAAATAAGCAGTGGTTTGGACCAATCCCATGAGGAAAAATAACAGAGAGTAAAGACGAATCTTCCTGAGCATCTCGTCGTACGAATCAGGTCCATCCCTAAACGCTTGCAGGCACAAAGCGTAGAGAATAGCTATTGTAGGATGGCCGAGACCATTTATTACAGCGCTTAGAGATCCAATAACAAGATAGCGATTAACATCTTTGGTAAGAGACGTAAGAAATTTGATTAATGCAAAAGTCGACGGCTCAGATTCTTCCTCCGGTGTTGTTTTCTGATTAAGAATAAAACTTGAGATCGAGTGTCCAGTTTTTGTTCTCGTCAATTTCAAACGAAGCTTCTCGTCTTCCTTTTCATCAGATGAGCTAGTGTCATAAGCCGTGCTAGATCCAGTCTCTACATCCGATTCAGAATCCAGTTCTTCATCGGAGGCGTTTGTAAATTTCTCGTGCTTTGTCGATTCAATTTTCTGGGCCTGAACAAGAGAATAATACTCTCCTTCCTTCACAAGTAGCTCTGAATGAGTACCACTTTCCAAAATCTGTCCATGTGACATTACAATAATCCTGTCTGCATCCTTGATAGTCGACAAGCGATGAGCTACGACAATAGTAGTTCGATTCTTAGACGCACTGTCAAGAGCATCTTGAACGATTCCTTCGCTCTTTGTATCCAAAGCGGAAGTAGCTTCATCAAGAAGCAAAATCTTGGGATTACTAACAATAGCACGCGCTATAGCAATACGCTGCTTTTGACCACCGGAGAGTAAAAATCCACGCTCTCCGACATGAGTATTTAAACCCTGCGGCAATTTCTCAACAAAATCCAGCGCATTAGCTTGACGGCATGCATCCTTTATCAAAGTGAGCTTTTCAGCATCCGAAGCGTTCTCATAGCGAGTTCCGACAAGCCCATAGGAGATGTTTTCGTAAACAGAGCAAGCAAATAGTACAGGTTCTTGCGATACTAGAGCAATTTGCTCTCGAAGGAACGAAACTCCAAGTTTGGTGATATCATGACCATCTAAGTACACATGTCCGCCAACAGGAGAGTAAAATCGTTCCAAGATTCCAATGAGAGTACTTTTTCCTGAACCTGAAGAACCTACAAGAGCATAAGTCTTACCGGCTTCAACAGTAAGGTTGAAGTTTTGGAGGACGATGGACTCGGGTCTTGATGGATAAATAAACTTGACATCATTAAACTCAACTTTACCGGCAAGCCCTTCGGAAGGAAATTCTTCACCTTTGGCAAATGGGTCAATAGCAGAAACACGATCAATAGATGTATAAAGCTTGGATGCAGCAGCCATTCCATTGGCAATGTGTCGAAGATGAGGAGGAATATGCGAGAGCCAGAAAGCACCCATCATAATTACCATCAACGTCGACATGACTTGTTTAATTTCAAGATAATGAGAAGCAATGTATCTAGACCCTTGAAAGAAAGCAAGCGCGTAATTGCAATGCATGAAAAACCAAATCAAAGCAGTAGTAAGACCAAGAACCATGCCTGCTTTATGTGCCCACTTTTCAGTGATTGCAAGAAACTCATCATACTGTAAAGCTAGACGTTCTTCAATCGCAAACGCTTGAACATTTCTTGCGCTAGAAATAGTCTCTTCGGCTAAAGTACCACCTACAGAGTAAC
Organism: Myxozyma vanderwaltii; assembly: GCA_030556335.1. Taxonomy (NCBI): domain Eukaryota; kingdom Fungi; phylum Ascomycota; class Lipomycetes; order Lipomycetales; family Lipomycetaceae; genus Myxozyma; species Myxozyma vanderwaltii. Next base: position 100,606 of record JAKTPV010000014.1, read on the forward strand.
CTGCTAAAGAACGCCGATAATATTTCACCATAAATCGAGAGCATACTGACATGGAAACAATAACACTAACGATAATTCCAAATAAAATAAAAGTCAATTTCCAAGATCTGAAAAATGCAACGACCATGGCAGCAATGAAATTAGTGATGGAAGAAATTGCAAGGCTAACCTTCTCTGACATTCCTTCTTGAACCAGAAGAGTATCACCGGAAATTCGAGATGTGATTTCTCCAGTACCTAATTTATCAAAGTACGCAACATTTTGACGAAGAGTAGATTCGAGATAGTGAGACCGAATACGAGACGATAAAACCTCACCTCTGTCAATGAAAACGAATGTGGAAATGGACGATGCAATGAAGTCAGAGACGGCAAGCATCAAGAAGAAACTAAGGAAAGAGGTTATTATCCAAATTTTAATCACTTTAGCAGAGAGGATTCATACAAAGCAATTTTATTGATAATCTTGTTGAACTCTTCTGGCGTATTAGCATCAGGAGTATAACTGTCGTAAACAAGTTCGGAAATTCCATAAGTGTGGTTAGAGGAGCTGGTATAGTCCCCAGAACTCGAATAGTTCCCATAGATGCATCCTTCCTCATGCCCTTCTGAACAAGGTCTGTAAGTTACAAAAAGCTGTGCAACATTTCCAACCAGAATCTAGTTTACAAGTTAGTAGAAGCTCCGCTTCTCAAAAGCATGAATCACAGGCATACGGTCATCAGAGGTCTTAAAGCACCCGATATGATCGACATAATAGTCCCAAGAAATAGAACCTGATAATCTTTTCGCGAAGCGTATCGATACATTGAAAAAAATGATGCCTTCACAGGCTTCACGGCAATTTGCGCTCTCAAGATTTCCGCTTCGCGAGGAGACAAGTGTGAGAACTCATCAGTGTGGCTTGGGATATCAATTCGTTCTGCACGATTATCATTTAGCAAAGGCGATGTCTCGCTCGCTTTGCTATAAGGCTTCTGTAATTCGTTTGCCTTCATGGTGGGTGCGTATGCAGCAATGAACTCGAGCAAAATCAGAAGAACAAGAACAGAGAGCGGATTTGGCTGGTCATTTCTAAATTTGAGACAGAGGAACAGTAGATGCAGTCACCGTGATTTTTCTTCCACTTTCGGGTATATTTTCAAGTAGAGGGGAAACTTTCAGAAGATTATTTCCAAATCGCGGAATCAAGGCAAGTGAGCACATCAGACTTCAAAGCGATGGTGTCACTGACCCGCAGTTGCCCTGTCAAACTCCCTCCGGCATGCATAGCTTGTCGTGCCTTCTGAAATCTAAGTACAGGAAACATTCAGGTAGCCTAAAGTTTAACTTATACGCGATCGGAAATCTCAGCTAAAAATCATGGTAGCTGAGGCGTGGAGAGCAAGGCACTTTGCACAATTAACCACCGCTTGTACAACCACCTACATAGCTATTCTTACCGGAGCGGAGAATTTTAACTCGGCTGCAATAATCTCATAAGCTACTGTTTACTCTGATTTAATTGAAGTTTCAGAATTTCAGCGTAAACTATGCTATCGCTACCTGTACCGCGACATTATCTCAAGTCTTGTTGCTCAATTCCAAATCCAGAGTGAAGATGATGCAATTCACGATATCAAACTCTAATTAGCATGGAATCCCAGTTCATAGTCACGTAATTAATGATCCGCTTACTAATTGCTACAGCATGTCGTTTGTTGTGGTTAGCTATTGCTCTTGTTCCTAGTTGAGGTACTTATTTATTAATTAGTGAAAGGGAGCAGTTTTGATTCGGAGAATCGTGCAGCAAAACAAATCATAGAATATAAGAAAAATGCCTGTTCAAACAAAACACAAAAAGATTAAAGGTGATTATAACTTCTAAGAAAAATTATATAGGGATACAGCAAATGTGACATAGATACAAAACAAATTACCACTGAACCGTTATAAGCAAAACCTGTTTCCCGCTCTCCCCCCTTCCCGTCCCCCCAAAAAAAAAGATATACAAAATGGTGTAGTAAAATCGTGATAAATGCAGAAACATAATTTTACATCAAAATTCAACCGTTATATTGATAGGGTGACATTGGCTCGGAGCAGCGGTAGAATCAGCGTAGTAAGTAACTAGATAATCGATGTTGTTCGCCGAGTAATTATACGGATCATTCATATCCGCGCAAGCAAAGAATACATCAGATGAATTATTAATGGCCAGCAGATCATTGTCAAGAACGTCAAACACTGTGGCACTAGAAGAAATTCCGACCACAAAAGCGAGAACATTGTATTCCGTTTGGAAGTAATAATAATAACCATCGCTCTCATCGGGAGAGCGAATGGTGTTATTATTTGTGTCGTATGCGTAAGTTTCAGTTCCGCCGTCAGTAGAAACAAAAGCATATGAAACTGCAGCACCTTCATGTAAGACAACGATACTTTCGCCGTCAACGACAGCAGAACTAGATTCTACTTTCAATGTAATGTTGTAAACCCCGGATTGGCCGTCCTCGGCATTTTGTGTCTTTTGAGCCAAAGTTGAACTTGCGGTTGACGAAGCAGAAGATGAAGCAGAAGCAGAAGCACTCGAGCTGGAAGTGGTGAGATAGCTAATCATGAGCTCGACACCGTAGGCTGTTTCGCCATTACAAACACTGTCGCTACCATCACTAGACCAAAAGACTTGGTATTTATCACCACAAGATACGGCGTAATTTTGAGAATTAAGAGTGAGATAGCCATCGCTATCTTGCCATGTAGTGACAGTAGCACCTGATGGAGGAGAGCTGCCATAGGTTAGTGCCCCTGAGTCTGCATCGGCCCAAATGGTAGCATCAGATCCCTCGATTTTCAGCACGCCGTCCGCGATATAGTTGGAAATGTCTGTACTGCCAGAAAAGTAGATGTGATCGTCATCACTGGTGGAGAAGGCGGCGTATTGGATAGGCGAACCAGAACGGATTGCCAGGACACCGAAGTAGGCTCTGTTAGTTGATGACGATGAGCTTCCGGCCGCAGACGAGGAGGCGGTGCTGGAATGCGTCGAGTTGGATGTTCGCGACGAGCTGGAAACGGCAGAGCTGCTTGCAGAGCTTGCTCTACTAGCTGCTGAACTCGACCGAGACACGGGAGTGCTGGAGGAGCTGGCGGTCCTACTGCTGCTGCTGCTGCTGCTGCTGCTGATAGAGGCGGAGGCAGCAGCAGAGTCGTCGCCGGAGTTGGAGCTTTTGTCATTATTCTTATTGAGACCGACGCCTAAACCGACTCCAAGAGCAATGGCCAGGACGACGATGATCATGAGCACGATGATGAAGAAACGCCTGTAGCTGATGCCAAAAAGTTGGTTGTTCCTGCTTCCAGACACTTTGCCGGCCCCCTTTCCTCCCTGAGCACCGTGAGTGGCAGCCTCCTTATCAAGCTCTGGCACGATGCTTCTGCCCACGTCTACGAGAGGCGCATCGTAGTGCAGGTCGAGCTGAGGCGGATAAATCTCTTCCCCATCTGCAGGCTTTGCGGCATCGCCGACGGGCTTTTTATCGAGTGGATTGTCCTCGCAGTCGGTCATGTCTGCTGAGCGGTAAAAGGGCCGCAGCTGAGGTGGAAACGAGCGACTGTGTTTGACGCGTGCTCTCAGGGCAAGAGCAGGTCGTGAAAAAAGGATGGAAGGGCGCGAGTTCGACAAGCAAAGCCGGCTGGAAGCAAAGTCCAGTCGCTGGCCCGGGGGAAAATATTCACGCATACCGTTTCGGACTCTGCTAAACCTTGCTTGGTCCACTGTGCACTGCCCGGTCAGGATCCATGGGCTTAGGGTAATCTCAATTGGTAAATGAGTAATGGCTTAGTAATAAAAATTACTACGCAATGTTGGCGCGCAGGCTTGTGCATGCTCTGTTTTGCTTTCTCTTGGATCCTGATCTGAGTAGCACCAACGGGCAGTGGTTGATTAGCGGAGCAGCGGCATTGCGGAGAGGAGCCATTTGCAGTACTTATGCTGCGGTTTCGGCCTCCATCGGACGGTACCTGCATGTGCGGCGCCGCTCCTGAACAGACCAGCCTCAGCCGCGTGATCTCATTCTCGCGATGCAGCCACTGGCTGTTCGGCGCTGCTTTGACTGAGCTTTGTTCATGAACTGTGATACTGTAATCTGCAGATTACCACTACTCTTTGGGCCGTGTCCGACGCGTATCTACCGCATACAGGCACACACATTAAACGCGGGCCATGACGACCACAGCACAGGCATTGCTTATTCAAGAACGCCCCGCCAAGGTTACGTCTGGAGTGAATTTATTTCTCCGTATAATCCTGCGCACCAGTCACTCCTTCCCATAACTTCAATGCAAACAAATATGGAATATCTCCTGTGAACGCTGTCTTAAAGTTTTTACTGGTATGTGAGCGCTATCTCTGCGCACGTCGTCGCTCGCTATCCACTTCCTCTGCCTCGTAGAAACCCACTAGGTAGTTTGGCTGTTCAAGAGTGCGCGCACAGGTCATTGATACCTGTGCAACATACCGAAGCCTTGCGACAATCCAATCAGCGTCAAGCCGCTCAAAGCGGCAAGCACAAAGAAAGCAGTGAACATATAGCGCTGCCTTACCAACAAAGCATCCTCTTCGGCCACCTTCATGTACTCATATCTCGAATTGCTGTTTATCGAGCAAGTGGATTTGCTGAATGGGTTTTGCATGAATGAAGTTAGTTGCACAATCTGACTTTAAAGATGCTATCGAAAACCTAATTCTCTATGAAGTGTGACCAAATCTGACTTTATCGATACTGCCTGTACTGGATATAATACAGAAAATTTCACCAGTAGACTGCGCCGACGCTGAATAAAAAATGGCCGCTATACCATGATTATTACTCACATTGTTTTGCAAAAGAATTCGACGACGACCTTGCAGCCATGCAAAGAGTGGTCTCAGTATTAAAGCTTTCAGATATAGAATTTGTAGATTAAGGCTCTACTGTAAATCTTGACACAGTAGTACCACCGCCATTATTTGCTAAAAGCTCCTTACTATGACAATGCCTGAGTCCAATGCTCGCAAATTCTTCCAAAGCAATATGGGGGTCATTTAATATCCCCACTGTTATAGCAATTCACGTTCCAGGACGTCACGTTCCAGGACGAAGTATAAATCGTCCGCTTTTGCCCCCGTATACTTTGTGAAAAGTAATCTTTTAGTGAGCTGCCGCTATTGCTGCTTCCTTGTTCAATCGTGGCGCGCTCTACCGGTAAATATCAGCCTCGGGTTCGTCATAATGTGAATTAGGTAGGGAAAGATGAAACATTAGGCAGAACTGCCTTCTCGTGGCAAAAGTTTATTTTTCCTATAGCTTTGAACAAACGTTCCCTCGTCTGAAGGGGTTGGCATGTTCGCTAATCGCCGAAGCATGTCTGAGCAAGCTTATCAGATTGTGACGCCCCAATTGCCTCTCCCTGTTTGAGTATCAGGGCAAGGAGGCGTGCGAGCAGAAATTGCTCGCAAACTCTTTGTTCCTTATTGTATTATTGGATTCCTTGTCTATATTTGCAGTTTGCAGTGTCTATGGCGACGCGTGAACGTGACTACTGGCTCCTCGACCATTGCGATAATCCAAGTATAATAAGGTGGCTAAATATCATTTCCTTTCATTTTGCTACCCACCACTTCACCGAGTTCAGGGTGCTCTGGGTTTACTAAACCACCAACTAAAACCTTCACCCCGCGACGCCCAGGCTTACTACTTTGCTTTCTTCTACGTTATCTCACGTTTGATTGTGCTATATTCTGTGATTCCTTCTTTATTTTATTTCCATTTGTGATGATTTATCTGTATCGGTCTATCTAATTATACCCTACCCCATGAAGCTGATAACAATTTTACAAACAAATAATTAAGAACGCCTCCACCGTAACATTTGACTTTCTATAGTTGAAAGTCTTCCTCTGCTATTCTCGATCTGTTGTTTGCTTTCACGTCAAAAGTCAGTCTATATATCTTCCAAAGTCTTGATGAAAACGAAATGGATAAACTGACTTATCACTTGCATACTGATGACGCGAATTCAACATACTCAGCTGACTCTAGTCGTCTAGTACAAGCCAGTTTGGTTACTAGACGCTGAGAAAGTAGTATTGGAAATCTCAATTGCCTTGCCCAATGGTGTAAGTGTGATGTTTCCGAGTGGCGCTTCAGCGCGAACGGCATTTGCAGTAGTATTCCATGAAGCGAGAGGAGCAGCAAATGCGCATCCGGCGACTGCTAAGTTGAAAAGAATGAACTTCATTGCAAACTGGCGAAGCCAATAAAAATTGAATTTAGGAATAACAGGGGAGCAACAAAGAGTTGTTGCAGACAGCTTGTCCATTATATACGCGAACCTCAGCCATGGGGAGTGCTATCTTAAAGTGGATCGCACGTGGGAGCTTTAGTTCAAGAAAAAGAGTAAAAAATTTCAATATGTAAGCAGCGTTTAATTAGTAAGGGAATAAAATGTGTATGTTAAACGACGGCATGCTCTTGTTCGAGCTGTGGCAACCTCGGAGTGCGTTAGCTATACCATCCAGGAAACCGCGTGGTTATCGCGTGGCCATTACACATGGTAGCTGCGTTTCTAGTAAACCAAAGGACAGGTCCTCGAGCAATGGTTTTAATTTAAATTTGTTTATAAAAGTGCTAAGCGATCATCAATAGACGCGCAACCTAAAGCTTATGCTGTGATATAATTGACTATTGTTATCTGGGTAGTGTGTCTATTACAAGATGGATTGCGATCTGTTCAAAGAATTAACCAAAAAGTTATCAGATCAATTGGTTACTACATAACAGTTATAAATCATCCAGATAAATCCTCTGGGTTTTCCCCTGCCTCCGACTCTTCAAACTTCATTTGTGTGCCAAGCAACTCCTCAAAAAGACCAAAATTTAGTGAAATCAGCTTCTTACGAGTCTTTAATAATCTTGACTTCTTTCTTTGCCACTCTTCTGCTGGTAAAGAAGCTATTCGTTCAATTGCTTCGATCTCGGTTTCGCCTCTCTTTTGTAGCCAAATATCCAGCTCAGCGAGATAGCTGTACTTTTGTAGCACTTTTCTGGTCATTAACACAGGCGTTCCGGCAATGAGACCTATAGATATTGATCCTGAGGCTTGCGCATTCGTATATTCCAGAGTATTAAACGATGGGACAACTAAAATAGCTTTTCCAATCTTACTACAGTAATCTGAAAGATTTTGATCGAGTTCAAAAGAGCCGTGATTGCGAATATTTGCTGGAACTCGAATCTCAGGTGATGTGACGCCCTTGCGCGCGAAAAATTTAAGTCCAGCTGCCGGGCTATTATTGCTATAATCTTCAAATAGATCATCGTAATCTCGACGATTCGCTTCGTTATTGTCAATGACAGCCACATTAGGCGGATTCATATCGACTTGGGTTGACCAAAGAGGAGGATCAAAGACTGGATAAACAAGTGATGGCACATAGTTGATATTTTTACCTGCGCTGAGATAAGTCGGGAAATTGTCGTGAATAAAGGATTGGACGTGCGGAGACAAGGCAGCAAAATCCCACCGGGCGCTCAAAATATACGGAATCATGAACTCAATTTGCGCTTTATATGGCGATTTCTCGTTGTCTCCCTCATTTAAATTCCAGAGGTGAGCATCATTGACAATACACATGACTCGAGCTCCTCTGTATATCATAACTTTCAGAGGTCCTATGATTGCGGTTACATCTTTCGCGCATGATGCCAGAACGATTAAATCGGGAGAACCGGTGCTCTCAAGTTGGAAGTTTGAATAGTCAAGTAGTCTATTCGGCTCCTGAATATACGAGCGAAGTAAAGGAATTTCCTCAGTGGACGCAGCACCGGCTGCGAATAGAGTGAAGTCGACGCCCTCGAGCTTCGAAGCGACTTGGACAATTGGCAACACAGATTCATAGTCTTCGGGGACAGAGTTGACTATGTAAATTGATCTTCGTTGGCCGTTGGAGAGAGCTGGAAGGGGATAGGAAAGACTGTAAGGTGATTTGTGTGGAGCAAATGCCTGTTCTGTTGCTGAGGGCGCGGACAACTTGGTCGGGGAGAATTTAGTCAACGCGAAGACGACGATACCACAGACAGCGGCTGCAAACAGGACATATCCGGAGGGCCTGCGCCTGCTAGAGGGAGACATGGCGAGAAAATGAGAAAGCGGCAAGCCTTTTGCGGTGGATAGGAGCAGTCGACAGGCGAGTGAGTTGTCGGTGGAGTAGTTAAATAGACAACGCGCCAGAAATAGTCCGCTGCTTTGGCTCGGTTATGTGAGAAAAGAATCTAGCACGTGCTAATAGATCAATAAATGCAGTTGTCTATATAACGCGCACTTTGTAGACAGGCTGGTAACGAGCTTAGATTGCGCAGAGCAAGAAAATAAACAAATCGTCGGTGGTCCAGGCGCTCTACACGCGAAACACGGCGAAATCGAGCAAGAGTACGGCTGATTAGTCTTGAGTTCAGCTGCTGCAAGATTCTTAAAGTTTTCCTGTCCACTCTTAGTCCGGCCCTTAAAAATAGATGAATGAAATGGCGCTGGCGACGGGATTTGCGGGCAGTATGTGGCCCATGGGTCAGACCCACCACTCACTGCACGCGAATCAAAGCTTTGCAAATTTGATTAAGGTTTAATGATATTGTTGCCATTCTCCACGTATAGCCTCGGAGAATATACTTCTCTGAGGCCTTCTAAGCTCCTGTGCTTGACCGCGCTGTCAAGACATTAATTGAAGACTGGCTGATACGCGATCTTCTGATTGTATTGAGCGTTTTTGGTGTGGTGGTCTTAGATTATGGTGCGAGGGTGACACGCTCATCGATCACAACTCACAGCGAAACTGGTAGGAATATACAGCACCTCTCATACTATTTACTCCCCCGCTACGAAGCAATCCAAAAATATCTCCTGTTAGACATTCTGAAGCTGAAGCGAAGGACTGGTTGTCGCGGTATCTTTGCTTGCAAAAGGTCTGCTGCAAACTGCAGACGACTCACATTCTAGCTCCCAAGCCACTTCTGTGAGTTGACATTCTTTAAATAGAAAATAACCCAACCTGATTCTACATGCCACCAAGTATTTTGTGATGCCTTTCCCTATTAGGCAAACTAGCAACATATATCGCCAAATTGTAGTACATTTTTGCACACTGACACCTTCCTGCCCTCCTCCACCACGATATGGAATAGATTTATAATCCTAGCTCAATCACAACACGACACCTTCCTCTACAACCTACGATTCTGCCTAGGTAGCGCACTCCTTCACCACAACCACGATTTAAATATCTAATTCTTATTTTCACCTGGGTTATTGAGCCTTCTATCAATTGAGAGGCAACTGTAGATAGGCTGGACTACTATCAGATCCTCTTCTGTTGAATTCACCTCTTTCGATTCAGTCTGTCCTGGACTCTAGCCAATTGGGCAATAAACTATAATTATCACTTTAGAGACTCAAATTTATCTGCAAGCAAAATCAGAGTATTAGCTTGCTATCACTGCCAATTAATATGCATGTAGTCGGGGTCACGCAGTTGCAATGCCCCAAAGAAAGCATACCATCTGCAAATAGCTTTAACTGTTCCCGCAACATCTTCAAAAGAGCATATCCATGAATAAGTCGTCGAATATCAGCACTAAGGATTAAATACATTACACTGTGCTTAAGCCTCAGTTATTGCTGTGCAGTTGCGGAAGAACTACATGCGACCAAAAGCCCATATGAAGTCACCATAAAGAAATCTCGTAAACAAGCATGGCAATTCTCCAATCTACCAGTAAAAGATCAAGAAGAAATGCGTGGTAAGGAAGAAATCACAAAGGTGGCTGACTGGGCAAAGCGTCCGAAAAAGGGAAGGCTCACCAAAGTCAAGAAGAAGGCTCTGCATAATATAGTTAAAGATTCTGCGTTTATGCCTCTTACTACAATTGATACTGATGCCGGAGGTGAAAGAGCTGAGATAGAATAGTAGAGTGATTTCAGTCCATTCCAATGTTGGAAATCATAATCTTGACAACTTTTTCCGTATAAGGCATTCATTAGACGCATGAATAGAATTTTCAATAGATTTCATTATTTATAGTGTCAGGAGAAAGAAAAAAATTTAAAGACTACAAACCTAGAGTTCTTAATTCAATACGGAATCATTTCTTTTGGCGCACGGATTGGTAAGGACAGTAAGACGCAATTTTAAAGATATTACTAAAAATCAACAAAAAAAAACAAATGGCAAAAGAGCATATATTCCACCGTTGAATCAAGCTCTAAAAACCCTGTACTCTCTTCTCATCCCTAGTGTCAGCTGTGTCAACATGCTCAACAGCTAATTTTTCAATATCAATATCCCTTTCGAGAGCGTAAGAGTGAATGCCAACATTAGCATCTTTTCCATCAAAGATTTCTGCGATCTCTTCGAGCGACTTTCCTCCGGTTTCTGGGAAAAAAAAATAAACAAGAAGTGCCTCAACACCGATCCAAACACAGTAGACAATATAATATTTCCACTTGATAGCATCCATGGCAACAGGGTTAACATAGTTGTTAAAAACACCAACAATATTTCCGCATAATTGGTACAGCATAGAACCCTTAGCTCGGAGAGAGTACGGAACAACTTCTGCAATATATGTTGGTGCAAACGGGGCTGTCAAATGATAGAAACCTTGATATAAATACATCACTGCTATAATTCCAATAGCAAGCTGACGATCTTCAAAGCCTTGCTCATAGTTGACAGCCGACATGATGGTCCATACAATATACGAAATTTGCATGGCAATTAAACCAAACAAGAAACCTTTTCGACGTCCGATACGGTCAACTTGAGAAGCAAATCCATAAGCAGTTATAATACTCCATGCAGTGCCACATAGATTAACAGTCAATTGCTCACCAGAATCAGTGACTCCAATGTTATTCAAGACTCTAGAGAGATAATATGACATGATAGCATTTCCAGAAAGCTGCATCATAGCAGGAACAAAGCAAGCAATGAAGAGACGGTGTTTCATGCCCCTTGTTCGGAAAAAGGTAGACCAACTTCCCTCTTTACTAGCCTTCTCTGCTTCAAGTGTTGCAGTAACTTCAGCCATTTGAAAGTTGACCATCTCGGAGGTACGGTCTCCACCGGCATGATACTTCACAAAGAACTCGTAGGCTTCCTCGTGGCGATCTTTCATAATCAACCAACGAGGAGACTCAGGCGCGAATATAGAAAGTGTACATTGCAAGATAGGGAAGACGCATTGGAGCGTTGAAGGAATGCGCCAAGCCCAGGAAGTTTGGCCCATATGGTAAGTTCCATAAGTAATAGCAGCAGCAACAAAAGATCCAATAGGCCACGCTGGTTCAATGAAAGAAGTCATCTTACCACGCTGTGGAGGATATGCGCACTCAATGAGAAGCAAAGGGGACGCCGCTCCAGAGAGACAGATGCCGATTCCAAGCAGAAAGCGAGCAATAACAAACATTGGGTACGCCTGAGCAGCGCCTTGTAAAATTGCACCAACAATGATAGTAGCGGATCCGATAGTAATGGGAAGACGGCGACCCCATTTGTCACAAATTGTAGAGACAAAAGGAGTCATAGCCAAGACACCGTAAGTAACACCGTTTGTCATTGATCCCAGACGGCCTCCCGTGGGATGGCCAAAGTATTCTGACCATGTAGAGAGAGATTGCAGACCATTGAGCATAGACCCGTCAAAACCAGAGGTGATCTGTGTAAGCATGGCACACATAAGTCCAATGTTGAGGCGGCGAATGTATGGATAATACCACCAGAAACGATCATGTTTAGGGATGAAGTCGTTGAGGACCTTGCCCTCGAAGCGGGAGACGTCGCCAATATCAATCATAATATGCCAGGAGCAGTGTTGAATTTGAGGAGAATGAGGCCATGCAGAATCCGGGGAAGGCCCATTATATTTAGACCTTGAAAGCTGAACAATGGCGGCGATGAATGTGGGGAACATGGCACAGCGCGTGCGGCGTCCGGGGAAGCGGTCCGCCAGGCACGACCGCCGCCGCCGCTGCGAGACACAAGTTTGGACGGTTTTTGCGGGGAGTCGTGAATAAGCTTTTCAGTCGCCTGACCTTTGTTTACAGTTGGCCCGTTGTAGTATCTCCTCCACCACATCCTCAATTACGCGCTCGCTTCTACATGTTGTTCGTGCATTTATTCATTTTGGTCTCGTGTCAACATTTTAATCATGTTTGTCTTTAGCAAATAGCAGTAACAAATAGCAGTAGCAAATAGCAGCCAGCAGCTGCGCGGACAACAACCGCTATTGGCGCGCGGCCATACGCGCTTCTACTGCCCGTGCCCGACGCTCGCGTTCGATCCGCATACGAGCCTCGCTCGTGAGCCCGGCCAGCAGCTTCTGCCCCGGATCCACGCTGGTCGCGACAGAGCTCGCCAGTTTCCTTCCGCCGCCGGCCTTTGTCGCGGACGCTTGCTGTGGCTGTTGTTCAAGTTTGCGCACGGCCTCCGCGCGTTCAGCTGCCGCCGCCGCTTTTTCCTTGGCCTCGCGCTCGGCAATATCTTGTTTATTCATCCCCGCGCCAATGCGAGACTTTGCCCAATCCCAACTTGTTTTTCCCTCCAGCTCCCCACGCGCCAGTCTAAACGCATCCCGTGTGGCCCGGTCTCCTGACAACTCCCACGCCGTCCGGCCCTCGTCGTTCGCGACAGTGGGGTCGGCGTGTGCGGTTACTAAGAGATACGTGACCATGCGCGCAAGCGACAGTGATGCAGCCAGATGAAGCGCCGTTGGCGTGTGGTGGTACTGTATCTCTGGCTCGAACCGAAACTCGGGCGTGAGCTTGTTTGCGCTTAGGTAGGTCGCTAAAGGATTCATCCGGGTCTTCTTCACCATAGCGACTATTTGCATTGTATGCAACTCCTCCGCTGTGGGCTCCTTAACTTCCACTGCTTTTTCAACAGCGGCGCTCGGCTTGGGGATTGCAGGCTTAATTGCCGCAGGCTTTGGCATAAATAGCTCTCGCTTTGCAATCCGCGGACGCGTGAGCTCCGCCCAAACACGTCTAATCTCTGCACCCGTTGCTCTTCGTGTGGAAAATGGAATACCTTTGACTCTAATATCGCGCGATCCAATTACCGCATCTTCGTAGCCCAACAATATGCCGCGGTTCTGTCGTCCATTTGCTCGAATGAAAATATGGCTTGCACGATTGATGTATGGTCTCCATTCCAAAATCAATTCTCGTACTTCTCTTTCAAGCATAGCTTCGTTGTATCGTCTAATAGATGATCCTGCAGAGCTCGCCTTTCCCTTTGCATTATCGTTAGCTGATTGAGCACCACCTTGTTTCCTTCTTGTGGTATATCGATGAAACGTCTTGTGCTCAAGCACCGTCACCGGGTCATTCTTCTTCGAGGTATTTTGAGCATGTGATATTATAGCTCCAGCAAAATGTCCACCGCCTAACATAAATATAGCACTAACGGGGGTTTCATCGGCTGACTTCTTTGTACTTTCCCCAAGCTGCTGATCTTTCACAAGCTGCAATCCTTTCTCCGCATCCTCCGCTGGAAATAAGCAACTGTAGATTGCAAACACGTCCTCCGATGGAAGAAGAGAGCTTTCAAATGTGTGGAATGGTGACTTGTGTGCCCTTTGCTCTTCGGCTTTATCTTCTGGAATTACAGAAAGTGTTGACTTATCTAGAAGATTTGTAATTCTATCGGTATCTGAACCGTCAGATTCTGACTCCGAGCCTGAAATAGATTCCTCGAGCTCTGCATCACAATTAGAAATGAGTATCACAGAAAGCAAACAGGAAGAAATCGTACCATCCAATAAATTTTCAAATGTAGCTTGGTCAGTAGATTCTTGCCCTGCTAATTTCCGCTTGACGTTAAATCTGTGAAAATCGCTCTTGAAATGTTCTCTCTGGTCGTCAGTCGACTCGTTTTCCACATTGCATGTATTGCATCGAGCGGATGGGGTTAGTGAGGATTGAAGAATAGGATCAGAAGCTGGTGTTAAAGACTCGCTAGATACCGTATCATCTGGACTGAATGAAGGTGAGAACGAAGTTGGTTTCAAGGATGCGAGCAATGTCTCCGGAAGCCTGTAAACGTAAAACGGTGATGGTCTCGACATTTGTGCAAAATATTAGTCCGTTCGCAAGCTATTAAAGAGTTATATAGAATAAAGGAAACAAATGTCCTTCGTAAGTCAGTACGGGCGTACAAAAGTAGCTAACTAATCAAGATACCTGTTAACAAAGTAGTTTTTTGACTTTTTGATCAAACCGGTGACATCAGCATTCGAGCCGCACACGTCTCCATTTCACAGAATATGACTACTTTTTATCTACAATCTATTACAATATTGTACAGAAACATCGAGTACTTGGCTTAATTAATAACAGGTATCTATTAGTGAAATTATAGGAGTTATTTGTAGTTAAAGTTAGTGCAATGATGTCACATACTACAACTTCTTGATCTCTTCTAAAATCTTTTTTCCATTTGGCGGTTCCTCCCAGAGCTTCACCCATTCTCCACTTCTAACTATCTCGGCTTCACCAGGGATAGCAAATACGTAATCCATGATCCATGCAACTTTGCCTCCGGCAAGGGTGTATGAAATACTTGGAAACGCAGATCTTGCGAAAATAATGTTACTGTTTGGATCAGTCTGTTGAACCTTTCCATTCATGAGTCCCTCGGAATTTCCTGCTTTCAAACCAGATACTCCAGACTTGAGAGCCTTACATAGCGCCCATTCTTTTCCATTTGCACGAAACTCACCGGTCGCCGATACGCTAGTGCTGCGAATGAGTCGTCTATTTGCACTTTCGACCGAAATTGAAAAACCACCATCAATAATAGTAACTTCAGCGGCACCAGAATTGGTGACTTTTAATACACGAATATGATATGGACTCTTGCTTGATTCAGGTGAAATAGACCATGCCGAAACTTCGACAGTTTTATTCAAAACAGGCGTATACGATCCCCAAACTGCTGGTCGTCCTCCAATCTCACCCATTCCAAATGCCGTAGTCACTCCAGGGGCAGTATAAAGTTCTCCATCATTTGTGATAGCAAGGTGACAGTCTCCCGCAAAATGAGATAAATTTCCAGCATGCTGCGGCATTGAAAATCCGAAATGTGTCGAGTAGACGAATTTGCAGTATTTAGCGTTTTGATTACGAAACCAATCCGCGTGTTGTTTAGCCGAAAGGGCATATGTATGACCGTAATCGTCATTAATATAAAGCTGGCCTGCATGAGGAGACTTCATTACAAGCGGTTTGTCAATGATCTCGACCTCTTCCGCAGTCCAGAATGCCGAGTCTGAAGAGATTGCAAGCGCAAGAATTGATTTTAATGCCCAATATGGTGAGTTAGCAGAATTATACTCCTCAGACATAAAAAGATTTGGATAGCAGTAGCCTATTGAAAATGAACCATCGTCAAGCAGAAACGGCTGATCTCGCCAATATCTTAAGTTTTGAAGCAAGAGATGCTTAATTACCCCCATGTTGACTACCGGTTTTCCTGTCTCGAGATCAATTTTTTCTCCCTCAACACCAGCATAGCCCATCGCCGCCCATATAGCAGAATGAGCAAAACGGTAAGTCAAACTGCGCCCAAACGGCACTCCTGCCCCAGTATCCGCAAAGGATGCGTAGAAGGTATCCGCAAATATAGAGGCCCGATGACGAAACTTTGCGCAGCGAACTGGATCCCATTTTCCAGCATGAACGGAGTATATGAGACCATAATAATGAAACGCAAATGGAATATAGTAATCAAGCTGGCGAGAAGAACCGTCGTAATACCAACCATCTGCAATGTACCAGCTGTCCAGAGTATCAAGAGCATCATTCCAAGCTTCTTCACTATATTTTTCTCCAACAGTTCGTAGGGCAACATTGACGAACACCCGGAAAAACAGCCAATTGTTGGATACAATGCCAACTTCATTGATAGTATACAGCCAAGTCGAAAACTTCTTCTTCGTCTGCTCAGGCAATGGATCCCAAAATGCTGCTGGGCACATAAACAAAGAGTATCCAAGTGCAGCCATTTCTACTAATCTCTGATCGCAGGATTCGGGATATCCCCAGTATTCAGGAGATTCTGGATCAGATCCAGCACCAACTCCCTCTTTGAAATTAGTTACAAAATCAGCGAGAATCTGCTTAGTTTCCTCAGATGCAGTTGTATCTTCAAAACCAGCTTTGATTGCTGCAACTGCCCACATCACTCTTGAAAACCCTTCAAGCTGTGCTGCAAGTTGGTCAAAGTGAGCTCCGGTCTCAAGAGCAATAATTGCCGCCTTTCCCTTCGAATACTTTCTCAAAAGCGGTTTCAGAAGGGCAATCGAGCCTTCAAGAAGGTCATTGCGAGTTTTCAGAGGATTGGCCGTCCAGGCTTCCATTTTGCGGGTAATTCAGGTTATTTGCCGTAGTAGTCAACAGTATTGGGCAGTTTGTCGAGGAAGAGGGGAGGGGGGTAGCGACGTGCCCGACGATAGTAAAGGTGGGATGCGGCGTAGTGCGGGGTGCGGGGTGGGCGGCGGTCCGCACCCGCCCTCACATTCTGGATGCGGTTGCGCTTAAGAGAGTCCGCGTTAGGCAAATCAACCAAAAACAAAAATTAAAATCCCCACTTTCCTTCAATTTTTTTTTTGGACGAGGCAAAATCTGCCCGATGCATTTTCTAATACAGATAGTGTAAACAAACTGGAGGGCAGCAATGACGGCAATTACCTCGCTCTGTTTGAATCCTGAAGGATTTCGAATCAACTGCAACGCTTTCCAACAGGATGCAATTACTACTTTCGCAGGCGCTGAGTATTTTGCGGCTTACAAACCTTCAGTTGGAGAGGATTCCCAATCAGTACGTCACATTACTCTTGGGAGACGCTTAATAGACAAAGAGGAGTGGGAATTAATTAATTTTACCGACTACGAACAAGTCACTAACGATGGCCATAACGTTGTCTGCATTGGTATCAGCGGTGACGGCGTTGTACACCTATCGTGGGACCTTCACGGGGACAAGATCAATTATCGGACTTCAAAGAAAGGGTTGGCTTCAGATCCGACTGTGGAATGGACAGTAAATGCATTCTTACCAATTCAGCACAATCTTTCTGGTATTGAGCTCACAATGGTTACATACCCTCGATTTCTGCGTCTTATCGGAGGCGATTTACTATTTGAATTTCGCGTCGGAAAGTCAGGTTTAGGAGACGACTACCTTTATCGTTACGATAGTAGTTTGGGAAGTTGGGCTTCCGTAGGGAAATACGACGGATTGTATCTCAAAGGAGTCAACAATAATGCCTACATCAATGGAATAGATCAGGATTTTAGCGGCAGAATACATGTGTCGTGGACGTATCGTGACTACGTCGAGGATAGGCCCGAATTCTTACCCGAAAGAGTTCGCGAAACAGCGACTCGAAATGCTGGTCCAAACGGTCCCGAAAATAACCACGATTTCTACTACATTTACTCAGACGACGAGGGGCTTACTTGGAAAAATACAGTAGACAATTCGTTACCTTTGCCAGTGACTCCATCCGCACCAGGCATTCGAATCTATGAAATTCCTAAATTCAGCGGAATAATGAATCAGGAAGGTCAAGCTGTTGATCTTAATAGAGGATTTCATGCGCTCAATCGACAAGACGGCTTCTATTACCACTACTATCGCTCCTTAGAAGGGCAGTGGAGTAGAAGCTCTATTCTTGATTTACCAGCTATTAGCTTCGGTGACCGAGGCAAGCTTGTTACCGCACGTAATGGTGGTATCTTTGCGTTATTGCCAGCAAACTCAGGTAGTGATAATTTTGTAGTTGCTAAATGGACGGCGGAGAACAGGTGGATGAAGGTTTGGGAGAAGCAAGGTTTTTCGGGAGAGCCTTGCGTTGACCGGTATCTTCAAGACGGCGTGTTAAGAATCCTGCAGATTAAAGGGCCGGAAGTGGTTGTTTTGAGACTTTCTGTATCATAGTTTAGTCTTGCAATAACAATTTGACAGATTGCCTTATTGAGTCCGGGGTCATGAAGATCAAGTGCACGCGACAAAGAACGCAAACAAAGCCAATACACGTGCCTAAATAATCATGACTAATCTATGAGTAATCTATATGCGGGAATGCGGTCCGCTGGTCAGTCCGATGCCGAAGCTTCCTCGCTTGATCCGTATATCTATAAGCACCGATGGAGACGATGGTTCTGATAATACAAAGATCGGCTCAGAATATTGAGGAGCGTTACATTTGCAATGACTTTAGAAAACGGGACAGCAAATGGAACAGCTAATGGAAAGCGTGATGTGTTGTTGGAGCTCTTCTCTCCTTCCGTCGTCGCCAAAATCTGGGGTGCTGCCTTTCCCGCATTGAACGAGAACGCTCCGCCGACGACCGTTCCTGACTATACTGACGATACAGGCAAATACATATTTGCGGATTACGAATGGTGGACATCAGGATATTTTCCAGGATCACTTGCGGTTCTGCTTGAGCGAGCCACTGCGCGTCCAGATCGGTACCCAAATGACGAAGTACATGTTCGCAAATTAGAGCACGCCGTGCGTTGGTGGAGCGAGAGTTTGCATATTCAGGCTCCAAGACGGGATACTCATGATCTTGGATTTATGATTATGAGTGCGTTCAAGCCCCTTTTTGAGGTCACTGGCGACAAACGCGCGTTTGGATCGACTGTTGTTGCTGCTCAGGCTCTGGCATCGCGATTTGTTCCTGCCGTGGGCTGCATTCGTTCGTGGGATTCTGCTGTCAACGAAGAGTACTCGTACACAGATATTGATAAGGAAGTCATTGTCATTATTGACAACATGTGCAATCTCAACATGCTTTACTGGGTCGCTCAGCAAACAGGCGACAGGCGCTTGTCAGATATTGCAACGACGCACGCCGAGACTACATTGAAGAATCACTTCATGCACCCCAAATGGGCAGTGCACCACGTCCTGGTGTATGAAAAAGCTAGTGGAAATGTTATTCACAAAATTCAAAACCAAGGGTATAAGAATGGATCAGTATGGTCGCGCGGTCAGTCGTGGGCATTGCTAGGTTATGCTGAGACATATGGCTGGACCAAGAACCCAAAATTTCTCAACGCGGCTATCAACATCGCAGAATATTTTATCTCACAGCTGCCAGAGGACGGTGTGCCTCACTGGTAAGTTTTTATTTTCATGATATTTTATATGACTGAGAAGCTGATAGATATAATATCAGGGACTTTGACGCGCCTCGGCCTACCTATCGCGATACCTCAGCTGCAATGATCGCAGCGAACGGTTTACTTATTATCTACAAATATACCCGCGGACAGCGATACCTAGACTGGGCGCTTAGACTGTTAAGAAGTACCATCCAGCTCTCACTTTCTGGGCACGCCAAATTTACTCAAGATGCGGCTAATCCAGTCAATATGGGCGATTTTGATACGATCTTGAAGAACGCTACTATTAACAATAACGAAAATGCGTTCAAAAAACTGGCAGATTCAGGATTAGTCTACGCTGATTACTATTTCTTGACTGCAGGCAACCGTCTTTTGGAGTTAGGAATTTATTAGAGGGATTAGAGTAGTCATAAAATTTACCTTCCTTACTTGAATCGCACACTTGCTGCTGCTGAACGGACGTGTTGACTAATTCTATATGTTATCACTTGAAATGTATAAATCAAATAAGTTTTTTTAGAACTGATGATCCAAGAACTTCAGTTTTGTAACACTAGTTGCACCATTTGATTAGCTCCACACGCCCAGTTGTGAAACCAGTTGAAAGCTTAGTGAATGATAAGAGCGAAAACTCTATCACGTCTAAGAAAGGGCCCGGGTGTACTCACTACAATAGCCGCTGGCAATTGGTAGATTAACTACCCGAGCTTTGGCGACTGAGCCCAACAGCGGATGAAGATTAAACCCGTACTACAGTTGTTTACAGCTACTTTCCTATTAAATCTACTATAAATATTCACACAAGCGAGTACGTTGCCGTATATTACAGGAAACCGCGCGCTCTCGTCTATACGCACGAGCCAGCGCCACAGAGCTCCATCCAGCACAAGAGGACCAGGCGCTGAAGCTCTCATTGTACCGCAATCTATCGTTGTCCGCGCCTTCTCTGTTTACTGTGTAACTGGGCTTAAAGACAGCTCTGATCGGAATCTCCGATTATAACAGTCCTTGCCGCTGTCACGTTCCGCCGTTTTTTTAGTGCGCTCCAGCGTGTTTGTCTTGTAATCCAGATAAGACGACGCAGTCAATCAAGGTAGGCCAGTCTTACTCACAATCGCAATTTACGGGCATGTGTTCCGTCAGCGCCGTAGATAGCAAGAATTACGAATTATAGATTTCAGCTGGCTCGCTGTTCTTGATCTTCACATCTACTAGTATTCAGCTCCTAGATTGGTTTATGTTTTCCTAAGTAAGTAGGTACTCATAAACAATACGCAGATCAACTAGCAGTATACAGAACTGCAAATTAGTATGGCCGACTACAATGAAAAAAAAACGGCGACAGCTACGGTCTACGAAGTCAACGTTGACAGTTCAAGTGACAATATTGATGTCGATTCCGAACAAACGTATTATATCGATCGTGAAAAAGTGATTGAACATCTTGAGCACTCTAAGGATCTTGCTGATATTTTTGCATCTCCCGAGATTCTTGAATTTATGCTGAATAAAATCAGATATGTTTTGGCTGAAGAGGCGCTAAATATCCTGGTTCACGCTGAAAGTTTTCATTCTGATGATTACAACTTTCCTATTGATACAATGGTAAAAGTTAAGAAACTCATTTCAATGTCCAAGGCAGGTGAGAAACAAATGATCCCCAATATCGAGTCCTATGAAATTGAGACGCGTATGGAAGCTGCTTTAATGAAATATTATTCTCCGTACCCTGAAGTGCGTGCTGTTGTTAGTCCTACTGATGATCCGACCGCATATGCTGAGACTTTGCGCGCGTATGTCATTGGGTTATTCTGGTCCGCAGTTGGGTCCTTTATCTGCGAGCTATTCCAACCGCGCTAGCCTTCTATAAATTTTCCCGCTACAGTTCTGCAAATGCTTCTGTATCCCAATGGAATACTCTTTGCACGCGTAGTTAACCCGACTGGTCGTACACAATTCGAGGACATACCATCAAGCTCAATCCAGGACCATGGACTTATAAAGAGCAGATGTTTACAACAATCATGGTTACCACAGGTGGCCGATTTGCAAACTTGATCAACCACATCTTGATTATCAGTCTCCAAATCTTTTTTTTCAACCATGGGCGTTGCAGTTCGGATTCAATAATCGGTCCCGATCGAGTTTCCAATACTCTCTATCCCGGATTGGTATACTGTTTCTTAATTGGTGCGTTAGTGGCCGTTATTACCTGGATTGGCCGGCGCAAGTTTCCCATTGGACTTCGCTATGTTCATCCGCTAGTAATTATGGCTGGATTTTCAATCTGGGGCCAATCTTACAACCTCTCATATTACACACCGGGTTTAATTGCTTCCTTTTTCTTTACGTACTATATAAAGCGGATGTACATTGCCCGGTGGACAAAATATAATTACGTACTGACCTCTGGGCTGACAGCTGGAACCGCATTTTCTGCCATTTTAATTTTTGGCGCAATTGATTACACGCACACGACTGTAAACTGGTGGGGCAATACTGTCAGTTCTGCTGTTATTGATGGAACACAAACTGCGTTGTTTGTAATTCCAGTTGATGGATACTTTGGCGTACGTAGGGGTGAATTTCAGTGATGACCATGTTCTAAGATTCATACTTCTGCGCAAGGAAGAGCGGTAAGTTTTTTGTTCTGCAGTGAATTGGTGCTATTTAATCAAGTAAGGGCATTGCGTGTTTATATAGAAATCCCATCAGACGCCGCTTGTAAAATATACAGTAAATAAAACCAATACACGAAACGACTATAACCGTGTCTACGCGGTATTATTCCCAGGGTCAGATTTGGTAAAGACGAGCTCGCGCTTATAGCTCTGAAACTCTGTATAATTTACTATACTACACTATAAACACAAACCTCAGATAGATTCCCATATCATGTTCACAAATCCCGGTCTGTATACAATGTTAATTAGCTAGCACTCAGTTGCTGCTGCATGTCGGTAAATGCGTATAGGGTCGACCGACGCGACACGTAGACTTCACGAGATGAAGCGTATGCATTAAACGGCACAGCTTATCTCCCGAATCTAAGGTAGCTGCAGCCGGGCAAGTAGCCGTCAAACAACTTTAGACCTTGCAATATATATTTTGTGGCATGTGAGGACAGTCAATGGCAAAAGCCGTGCAATTGCTGGCCGATAGCAAACGGGCATATGGAAATCGCTATAAAATCGAGACCTTGATCAACTCAGACATTGCGGTTTAGGGTCAAAGAAGATAGCAAGCGAGCCGGAGGCTGCGGAGTTGCAGACTCATTCCCTCAAAAACTGCTAGCGACTGTCGTAAGTGGATCGCTGGAGGTGTATTAAGAAGGGTGTAGATGAGTGTAGTGGAATTAGATGCAGACAGTGTCATTTGGAATAGGTGCCACTTTTATTGCGTATGAACTCGTAGTGCGTCAAGCTGTGAAAAACGCAACTCAAGCTGTCCAGATCACATAGCGCTCAACAACATCATATCTATCTTTCTGTATTAACAACTAATCTTTTATTCCTTTGTCTCTATTTAACTCTCTGCTACATCGCAGAACGCAGAGCAACCGCGCAAGGCAGCTAGCATCTCGGGGGCACTAAAAATGACGTATGGCCCTAACCACGAAGTGTCTTGTCTCATTTCGCTCGGGGTTATCCGCGTATTCACTCTTAAGAATTTTAAACAACAAATCTCAAAATTGCAAATGAATCCTTCTTGCTGATGGTTCACTATTTTATCAGTCAGAACAATAAACGACTGTATTGTCGAATACGATGAGCGACAATGATGCTTTTTACGAGCGTCTCAAGAGCGCGAAATCGGTCGACGATTTAACACCGATTCTTCAGGGCTTCAACAAGTCTAGGACGCTTATTCTGCCATCCACCGAGTCTCTGCGCATCCTTTCACATCTTTTGAACGTGACTGTGGCCGAGTACTACTATGCTTTGCTGGGAGACAGAAACTCTCAACAAGGAATTGGAGATCTTCAAATGCTGTTTGCGAGTGTCGCGGGTATAGGGGCTCTTGTTTCTGTTCTTGGTGTACGCGCTTCACAAGTTCGTCAGCATCCCAGAGATGATCGCGAGCGGAACTCGCTCTACTGTTTACTTGAAATTTTGAATGATGTCATGTACGAAGGATTTCTTTCAACTCTAGCATCTCAGATCCAAGAGAGTGACAAAGAGGCTTTGTATTGGCAGGAGATATCTTCACTATTTGTCGGTAGCAGAATTCTCTCCAATGTCAATGATGCATGCAACGCTCTCAATGATAGTGGAAAAGAACACCGATGGGATTGGATGACCGATGGCAAAAGAGTAAGCTCATATTTAGGTACTGAGATTGTGATTGCAAGCACAAAGAACTCGGTGGAAATTGCTCGACTGGCAAAATTTACTAACCGTGCATTGGCACTGGGCTCGCCAGGTATGCTGGTTGTATTTTAGTAGACAAGTTAAAAGTTTCGGATCTAATGTGTCTTATTTAGATTATGTTTTGGAAAAAATCATTCAAGCAAAAAATTTTGACGTTGCCATCAATATTTTGACCAAGTTCCAGCCAGCTGATCTGATGACTTTTACTAAATTTTTCTTACGACATATACAAAACAGATTTCTGGACAAATTTCAATCACAAGATACGGACACTATTAGGAGGCGAGTGTCTGCCATAGGAATGCTATTAGTACAACTTGTACCACCAAGTCAGGAAGGATATGTGATGAAGCTATTGCAAGCTGGTACTGGTAGTCTACTTTTAGAGCGGGCAGTTGTTTGCTGGCTTGTCTTCCATGGTCCGTATGAGTTCTGTAACAATCGTGAGTTATGTCTAACAATTCAAAGGGCTGCATGAAGAAGTATTTGAGAATACACTGAGGCAATGGGGCGATAAGGTCGTGATTAAGAATTCTCAAGTAATCAGACAAGAAGGTAACCACAAGCTTGAGATCATAATAGTTAGTAAATTAACAATTATATAGTTCTAGTCGAGATTTTATTTTTGATCATTCCTCATCTTACAGACTGTTATATCAAGCAAACAACGCAGTCGCGTGTTTTTATTGACGGAGTAACAAATAGATTGCAAGCAATGTCTCCTAAATTACGGTTTATGGGGATGTCCGTCGCAATGGCGCTGAATGCGCGTGATTCAGGGAGTCCGCAACTTAATTTTAATGAAGTGCAGGGATTCGATGAAGAGTATGCTAAAATGCAAGGCTTATTGGAATTTAGGGACTCTGCCGAAATAAGTGAAAACTGGTGTGGCGACTTGGGCGATTTTCCGCCAGTTATTTCTGAACAGATGCAGATTGATCCGGCATCGAGATCAGTTGATGTGGGAGACTCTGATGACGAAGAAGTTGAAGAGGAAGATACTGAAGGATTCACGCCGTATGCGTTGGTAGATGATGGTTCTGAGGATTCGGATGATGATCCTACTTTACGTCGGCCAAGGATACGGCCTCCAGTCTACATGATTGATTTAATTACCTACTTCAACGAATCTGATGAGACAAAAATTGCACAATCTCTTAAGGTGGCTCTTCAGCACGCTGCGAAAATTATTCTCCGCAAGGCCGGCTTTGGTTCAGAGCTGACCCAGGTATCTAAAGAGCTTGCACAAATACTGTGTGGTTTACGAAATAACAACGGCTTCGAGGATTTTGATCAATTAAAAATGAATGCAATGATTGCACTTTGCGTTTCAGCACCGGAGACCGTGGGCCCAGTATACGCAGAGAATGTTACGTTTGGAGATTACTCCTTACAAGAGAGGTTGATGATGTTGTCTAGTATTGCTCTAGCGGCGCTTCATTTAAGCGGCAAGAACACTTACAATTTTGATATTTCTGCTGATGAAGTTTTTCCAAGCAAATTGCTGCCACCAGGTATACATGCGCGATTTGCTTCTAATGCAGATTTTAAACGAAATCTGGGAAAAATTGGTTTAGCACATGTTGATCAAGCAATCAGGGCAATTAACTCTGATTCTCTAAAAAAGCCAGTAAATGACGCTATGCAAATAGCCGATGCGAAGAAGAGCGGAGAGATATTTGTTTCAAGAAGATTGCAAGCCGAAAGACAGCAACAAAGAACTCCATCAAATACTGTCGCTATCCAGAGGAACAGCGTCGCTTCAATTGCTGGTTCGGCTTTTTTCTTCCCATTAGCTGTACGCTGGAAGTACTTAACATCTAGTCTATCAAGGGATTCTTTTGCTGAAATGCAAGTGGGACATTATCTGAAGACGTTAGCTATCGTTTTAAATTGCAGCTATCCTTCGGCTACCGATATTTACGACATGTCGCGAGAGCTTATGGTTATAATATCTACCGTTCGCCGCGATGTTGGCGAGCCGATAATTCTAGAGGGGATATTTACAGCTTTGCTTGTGGTAATGGATGTAAACGACGAAAGCGTTGTTATCGAATCGTTTTCAAAGCAGCTTCTTGACATGAAATCATACCTTGAAGCGTCATGGGATAGCATAGGTGCTGAAAATGTCCGAAATATGGCTGCAGGGGTTTTGGTAAAGATTGGAGAGCTTGTTAGTAAATGGCAGAGACGACTGGTAGGAGATTTTATCGAGATGGGTGGATAGCTTTGTATATAATAATTCAAACTGTATGATACGCGCAAATAACGAAAAATAATAGAGAAAATAAGCAAACCAGTTTATTTTGGCTGGGATGTTATTGACAGCAATAATTCTAACAGGGCAATGTTGTTAAAAACATCATTTCCCGGCTTGAACAGAAGTGACAGTGAATCGTAACAGGCTGTACAAGCTAGTCATCTCACTATCATGATCCAATCTCTATCGGTATCTGAACAGCATTGGTTTAGCAGCTAAGCTTGTATGATCTTTTTATGATATAAAGATAGTTTGCTCAATTCACATGGCAGAGCTCTATAGCTACAACCAACAAATCCAAAAATTTTCCAGTATCTGCCAAATACCAGTAGTCTTTTGCTCTGTAAATCACAATGTAATGTAACACATTTTACCATCCTACACATTTATACAAGACTATTACATTTCAGATAACTTTTAAAATAAGCAAACATTAATAAAATAGGTTTGCTCAGACCATTTATGGGACAGCGCGCTAGCTCTAACCTTAGGGTTAGGTGCGATACATACAGCGTGTCACTTGCTCAACCACGAACCAGGCCTCGAATCATAATCTCCACAATCTAAAAGCATTCTGCTCAGCTTTCACCATCCAACTGTACACTATTTAATATGGAAGAGGATTTAGGCGCGAGCCAATGGGACGATATTCCTCCTCGGGAAAGTTCGCCCACTGCTGAGCCTCCGATCGAACGTATGTGCTTTTGCAATTAGTTATTTTTGTGTATAGGTATTAACAGTTTCTGATAGCGGATCCATTCAGTCCCACTACAGAGACAGTTGAAGAAACTACGACTATTGATGAGCCATTAGAAATAACAGCAGAAGAGTCTACTGAGAGCACCATTAAAGAGGCGGTAACTAAACCTGCGGTTGTCGAAGAAGTGAAGAAGCCATTAGAGAATCCACTGTCAAAGCTGGCTGCTGAGTTAACTGGAGCTACTCCTAAAGAGCCAATATCAAAAGCAGCAGCTGCTACAGGCACATATGCGGCTGTTCCTGCTGCTGCTTCAAGAGCTCGTGCACTGCGCATGGCCCGCTCGCGCAAGAGCTCACTACCTCCTGGAGCTGTTCCTCCTGTCGATGACGGCGGTTTGTTCAGCAGTAAAGTCACATTTGAGAATCTCGATCCCGCAATTAACCCTCTTGGTCCTATTGACGATTTGACGCCCACCGAGGCAGCAGAAGATGTTCCAACTAATCATGATGTTGCCATACCTGAAGAGTTTCAAAATGAACGCGGTCTGCTGATGGCCAGAGAATCGGCAGCTGCCGCCGCTGCTGCTGCTGCTGACCCGTCGCTCATGTATGCGCCTACTGATACTACGGATGCTTATGCTGCTAGCGCACCTGCTGGAAGCAGCTCGGTGCGCCATCAACCACTTGAACAGGCTGCCAACCCTTCATTTGTGATCTCAGTTGGCGATCCTATTAAGGTGGGAGAATTGACAAGCGCGCATACAGTTTACAACGTACGTACGCAGACTACGTCAAAAGCTTTCAAGTACTCTGATTTTACCGTCACTCGAAGGTATCGTGATTTCCGATGGCTGTATCATCAATTAGAGAACAACAATCCCGGTGTAATTGTTAGTGCACCACCAGAGAAGCAGCAGATGGGCAGATTTGACGAGAGCTTCGTTGAAGGTCGAAGAGCTGCCTTGGAGAAGATGTTGAATAAGATTGCTTCCCATCCTCAATTACAGCACGATCCGGATCTAAAACTATTTCTAGAGAGCGATACACTCAACACCGATATTAAACTCCGCGAGAAGATGGCGCAGTCGGAATCGTCCAAGCCTAGTGGTGGAATTTTCAGCGCCCTGTCGTTTAATGGCAAGTTTGTCGAAACCGATGAGTGGTTTGTGGATAAGAAGCAATACGTTGACGCGACCGAGATTCAACTACGGTCGCTTGCTCGTGCTCTCGACACTGTTGTTATCCAACGCAAGGAGTTGGCTGATACAACTGCTGAATTCGCTGCCGCCCTCGCATTTTTGGGTGAAGTCGAACTTTCACGGCCTCTCTCTGCTGCAATTACAGGCCTAGCTGAGGTCGAGCAGCGAATTCGGGATTTGCACGAACGTCAGGGTTTGCAGGATATGCTGACTCTAGGCGATACGATTGACGAGTATATCAGACTTATTGAAAGTATCAAGAGCGTACTCGCGCAAAGACAAAAGAGTTATATGACATGGCAGAGTGCTGAGCAGGAGCTGCTGAAGAAGCAGCAGTACATTACTAGAGCTCTTCGAAGTGGCAAGACCGCACCGGAACGTGTGAGCGCTATGCAGGAGGAGGCCGCTGAACACGAGCGAAAGGTGTACAATCTACGGGTCGCGTATGACGACGTGTGCAAGACGATCAAAGTTGAGTTTGAAAAGTTTCAACGCGAAAAAGTGGAGGATTTCCGGGCAAGCGTAGAGACGTATCTAGAGAGCGCGGTTGAGAGTCAGAAGGAGGGGATTGAGTTGTGGGAGACTTTCTACGAGCGGCAGGGTTTTGGCGAGGCCGAGCAGCGCCAGGCGGATGAACGCCAGGCGCAGCACGCGCAGACACAGCAGAGCATGGCGTGAGGTTTTAGCACAGGAGAAGCAGAGAAATGTAATAGATTCTTGTTTATGAATACCCAAAATAAGTAATTATGGAAAACCGGAGGCAAACCAATCTCGTCGGCGGAGAAAGATACCGAGGCAGAAACCCCGGAAGTCATTAGCCACACGTGGCGGGGCGCTGACTGCCCGTCGGCGGATACGGAGCGGCGGTGCGTCACATGCGCCGCGAAGCACACTTAAATACTTCCCCGGATTCCAGACCTGTCTGTTTGCCCCCCTCCCCACAAATCCCCTTCATCACGCACTTTTGATCATGACTAACAGAAGTGACGCTGCTGACCGTGTTGCTGCGCTCAGCAAGCATCTGGAAGCAAACAATGCAAAAGCCGACATCTCCATCCTCGGCCTCGGAAACACAGTCAAGGCTATGGAAGACGAGCGTGCGGTCGCTGCCTTCCCCGTTCGCGAGCTCACGTACTTCCTCGACGGTGGAGAACAGGCAACGGCAGTGCGCGAGAGACTTATGTCGGAGATTGAGCGTGATCCTCTGTTCCAGAATATCGATGTTTACGACCTGACAAAGGACCAGCTCCGCGAGCGCACTATGAAAAAAATCACGCGACTCGTCCACTACGTCGTCAACGAGCCCGAAGAAGTCACATATCAGCGTCTCTCGCTCATCGGCGTAGTCGATATGGGTCTTTTGACTCGTACTGGTGTGCACTACGGTCTCTTCTTTGGCAGCATCCGAGGATCAGGAACCCCGAAGCAGTTCTCGTACTGGATCTCACAAGGTGCCGCAGAGCTCAAGGGACTCATCGGCTGCTTCTGTATGACCGAGCTTGGACACGGATCTAATGTCGCCGGCCTCGAGACTACTGCCACCTTTGACGAATCTACTGACGAGTTCATCGTTCATACTCCTCATGTTGCCGCTACCAAGTGGTGGATCGGTGGCGCCGCTCATACTGCTACCGTATGTACTGTACTTTTAACTTCTATCTTCGCGCTAAATTGCTAACGGTCTTTTAAGCATACCGTATGCTTTGCGCGTCTTATATCCCACGGTAAAGATTATGGTGTCAAGTCGTTTGTCGTTCCTCTTCGCGATCCCGAGACCTATGATCTCAAGCCCGGCATTTCAATCGGTGACATCGGTCGCAAAATGGGACGCGATGGCATTGATAATGGCTGGGTTCAGTTTACCAACGTGCGCATTCCGCGCCAATTCATGCTGATGAGGCACTGCAAGGTCGATTCGCAAGGAAATGTTACTCAACCTCCCCTCGAGCAGCTCGCCTACGGTGCTCTCATCGGTGGCCGTGTCTCCATGGCTTCCGATTCGGCTCAAATGAGCAAGCGCTTTGTCACTATTGCAATCCGTTATGCCGCCGTTCGAAGACAATTTACTGCTACTAAGGGCTCTGTCGAAACAAAGCTTCTTGATTATCCTCTTCACCAGCGCCGTTTGCTTCCTCTGCTAGCACAGACATTTGCCATGCAATTTTCAGCCGATGAAATCTTACGTATGCATCGCGCTCTGTTGAAAAATATCGATACAACCGACTCCTCGGATCACAAAGCAATGGCGGCTCTTATTGAAGAACTCAAAGAAGTTTTTGCCACTTCAGCTGGTTTGAAAGCATTCTCCACTTGGGCGTGCGCAGATACGATTGATCAGACTCGACAGGCCTGCGGCGGTCACGGGTACTCAGCTTACAATGCATTTGGTCCTGCATACGCTGACTGGGTTGTTCAGTGCACGTGGGAAGGTGATAACTCGATCCTTTCTCTCTCTGCTGGTCGTGCTCTTATTCAAAGATACTTGCAAGTCAGCAAGGGTCATAAAGCTCCGCAGTCAACTGCCTATCTCAACGAATCTGCTAAGCTTGCAAAGGCTTCAGCAGGTAATCGCAAGATTGATTCGCCTGAGGTGCTTATAGAGGCTTGGAACGCAGTTGCCTCCGCTGTAGTCTGCAAATCTGGAATTGCTTTCGAGGCACTTATCAAGAGCGGGAAATCTAGTGATGAAGCATTTGAGATCACTTCTCAACAGCGGTTCCTTGCTGCTCGCATCCATACTCGTGCCTTTATGGTTCGTATGTTTTATACGAAAATCGCTAGCGCAGGTCCTGCTATTTCGGGGATCTTGCATGACCTCGCTACGCTCTACGCTCTTTGGTCGATTGAAAACGATACCGGTCTTTTTCTTCAGGCAGGATATTTCACGTCGACTCAAATTGATGAAATTAAGGATTTGACAGATGCTTATCTTTTCAAGGTTCGCCAGCAAGCAATTCCACTCACGGATTCTTTCAATTTTTCAGACTTTTTCATCAATTCTGCTATCGGTCGCAAGGACGGCAATGTTTATGAAAATTATTTTGAACTTGTGAAAAGACAGAACCCATCCAGCCCTCAAGCACCATATTTTGAGGATATTATTAAGCCCTTTGTATCACGAAAAGATGAACCAGAAATTGATGTTGCAGAGTTAGAGGAAGATGATGACTAGATGTAACGATTAGAATTGGAGATTTCTCTTTCTGGTGATGTTTTTAGAAACAACCTACTGTATTTTAGGTTTGCTTCTTTTGGTTTAGCGATTGGCAATGTAAATATTTATAATTAAGATATAGACTTAATCTAAAGTACTTCAAGATACTCTAAACTTGTCCTCAGATGGCTTGCCTTTTGAGAATCTCTTCCTCGACAAATGAATGTCTTCCCATTCTTGCAGCGCATAAGGATTTGTGAAGTCGTCGTATGCAATTTTTCCTTCAACCCCTCTTCTCCAACGATCAACCCATTGAGATGCACCACCGGAAAAGTCAGGATATCCGCCCTTCACTTTCATTCCCATGCGGTCGCAGTACGCGCTCAGAAATTCTTCGATGTCATTCGTAGGCCTACTATACTTTGCATAAGCTTGTGGGTTTTGCTTATTTAAATGATACAAGATGAAATCTGCCTGAATAGTAAAATCAACTAATTTTGGATTTGTACAACCCAACGCAGATAATATCAGCATAGTTTGAGAATCGATCGTGCTTGGAAGTGAAACTCCAGGTGTATCGTATATCAAAACATCTGGATTTTCAAGTATTTTAACAAACGTTGGTATACTTCGAGTAATACCAGCAATAGATCCAGTACGAGCTGCTTTACCCTTTCGAACTCCAACATGTCGTAAAGTGTTTAAAAGTGACGATTTTCCGACATTTGGCATTCCCATCACCATTGTCTTTAAGGCAAAGAACGATTCTCTATTAGCACAGTGTGCTATCAATGCCTGTTAGTATGAGCTCAGTAATGGACTAATATATTATTAAATGGAGGAAATAGCGTACCTTTAGCAATTTTAAGAAGCTGTTTAACAGATGCTGGATTTCCTGTATCAACTACGCAATAATCGCCATCCGGATGCCATTTATCAAATATATCAGTATCAATCGCGCTGATATCTGATTTTGAATAAACAACAATCTTTGGTTTCAACGCAGTTATACTTTCAAATACTGCATTCCGTGTGCTCAAAGGTGCTCGCGCATCCCGAACTTCAAATATTAAATCAATAGATGTAATCATTTCCCGCATAAGTCGAATCGTTTTCGCATGGTGACCTAGGAAATATGATCGTGGAAGGCGATAATTTGGAAATACTAAACGTGGCGTAAATACTTGTTTTACAACTGGCTCGATAATCGTCATCTTTCTACTACTTTTCTTCTCTGTCTTTCATAATATTTACCAAATCACTGGAAAAAGTTGGTTCCGAAATTTTTTAAACAATTATCTTGTAAATTCTTTTGAAAAAAGCTCCCACTTTTGATTACAAAAAACAATTACTCGGGATATATCTTTGGCTTAGGGTTCTAATGATTTCTGCAGTTTAACTTTATTACAGCGTTTTGTAGAAAACCACCCAAAGCTATGGTTGTCACCAAACGAGCCGGTACTCTATAATTTTTCACAGTGGCACGCTGTAATGTAAAGCAAGGCATAATATTCCAATACATCTTTTTCCTTTAACAAAGTACCGGATGTTACAAATAAAATTTTTTTTTTTGTTTTCTTATACCTATATCCAAGGATTCGATCTTCTAATAGTCGAACCTATCCTTATGCATCCAGACTCCGCTTTTGTTTGCCTCTCATTTCAAACCCTCCCAAAAGAGAAGGCAGTTACTGTAAAGAGCAAAATGATTTTAGCTCACTACAGGCACTTTTTTAAAAATTATTTGAAGTCACCTTGTTGCGATAGGGCCCTTATGATAAAATAGCAAAAAACTAAAAACGCACATTAATGTACATATAAATATATTCTACACAGATGAGAGAGAAAGAGCGAGACAGTAACGCTTAAATGGTATAAGCGCCTTATAACGCACTCGACGTGATTTACACCTGTCGCGTCAGTAACTTTTCTAAAACCATTTCACAAAGTAGGCAAGAATTGTAAGTGTTTAAAATTTCCAACTGAGATTTCTACTATCTATAAAGCAAAGTCTTATAAATCAAACCTATCATAATTGCCATATATTGTCGCTCATTGTGATATTCTCGTCTCAAAAGTTAAGTACGCTAACCTTAACATACTAACCAGAAAATAAATCTCTGGTTTAGGGTATCTCTAATGCAGCTACTACAAGTTATTAATCCTGTTAGATCTCAATTATCTTCAATAACCACTTCCAATTCAATTGCAATACACGTCTAAAAATACATTCGCAAGTGTACAAAATAAATAAAAATAAAGGCTATTAAAACTAAAACAGGAAGGATAAAATAGATTACATACATACACATAACTATAAGTGAACGCAAGGGGAAAAGAAAAAAAAAACAAAAACAATGATATTTTGGATACTACTAAACGCACACGACATTCAACAAAAAAAAAAACAGTTCCTCTGCGCCAATACTCAAACTCTGCTTCCACAATATCAGAAAAGTTTAGGAAAATAAATCAAATAGAAAATATATATGAAAATGGCTTCATATCCACAGGAAAAAAATCACTTGCATGATTGACAAATTTATCATGCAGTAGCCGAAGATTCTGAAGTTACCGAACCGGAGGTGAGAGCCGCTAAATTCTCAATCTTCCATGGCAGTTTCTTGTATGGTTTGCAATTATGGCGAACAAAGAAATCCTCTGAATTTTCTTCAAAAAAGACTCGATAAGTTTGCTGGCAGATACGCGCGCGCAGAGCACCTTTAGCATATGTCTGATTAGCGTTAGTAACACCCTCGCCCATATCACCTTCCTCATCTTCAGCTTCTTCCTCGGCTTCTTCACTTGGGAGATTACGTCGCAAGAAAGGCATGTGAACTCGATCAGCAAGAACACCTTCTGTAGGCGCTGACATTATGTATGAAGTAAGATAGTATTTCCATTTCTCTTCTGCTGAGGTTGCATCATTGAGGGTCAGATCGTCATGTGTAATCATCTGAATTGTCATATTCTTGGTCTTCTCGTTCTGTAACAAATGTGTGTGTAAGTTCATGTTTCCTTATCGCATATAAATGCAGGCAAGAAAAAAAAAATAAAAAAAAAAAAAAAACTTACGTATTCCAGTCTAAAAATATTTTCATCAGATCCCAAAATGGTCTCAACTTGCAACCGGTAGATAATTTGTTCACGGCTCGTTGTCTTGGGGGTATGCCGATCGCGATCAAATAGTAGGATAATTTCAGAGCACTTCGTATCAGAAATTATTGAATGAGCATGCTTCGCAATCGCCTGTACAACCTTATCAACAGTATATATCTTAAATGCCTTGTTTCGATAAGCTTGACGCAATGACTCTTCAAACCATTGATGCTCAAGATCACCTTCGATCAGTTTCTCGCACATCTCAAGAAGCTGGCCATAGCAGTTTTCAGGCGCAAAGTTGAGTCCCATTTCCTCAATCTTATTGGAAATGATACCTAACTCTTGAGCAAAAACCACTGGCTGTCGGTTAGCAATATCACGCGAGATTTCTGCCTCGAGTTCCTTGACCCCTTCTAATCGATTGTAAAGGATCTGGAATAATCGGAAAAAACAGTAGATCGTCGTGTTTGCAAATATATTGTACTTCACACGTCTTCCATCAGGAGTAGGCATCTCGTCAATCGAGCGCTCGCCTTTTTGGGCCACATGAGAGATCCAAATTTCGCCTGCTTTCTCAATTGACTCAGGCAGTTGAAGTGCATCCTCAGGAACAACAGACTCGGGCCTAGGAGTGTCCTCCGATTGGTCGGGAGTAGCTTCACGGCTTTCGCTATCTTTCTCACGCTTGCGATTGTACTTTGATTTTTTGAGTACATCACGTAGCAAGTCACTGTCACGGCTTGACTTGATGCGTTTGCCATTTGTGGAAGAGGAAGGTGCAGGAGAGCCATTGTCTCCTAACTCTTCAACCTCTGGTGTCTGATTATCGTTCGATTCATCAGATCCATTTTGGTACGTGAATCCAAAGTAAAGAGGAATGAACGACTTAATGAATCCATCCATCTTCTCTCGGTCACTGTTAGAGAATGTGGTCGAGTGCTCAAGATGAACGTTGAGCAAGTGCAGCACATCATGGATGATATCAAGTGACTCGAAATTGAAGCTCAATTGCGACCTTGGTCCAGGTGTCAGTATGTTGAGGCGTTTGTTAAATTGCTCCTTTTTAACAGTATCAATCTCACTAACGAGGAACTTGGTAGTCAAGTTCTTCTTGTCGGCTTGTTTAAAAGCAAGGCCTTGGTGGTCAAGCGATTTGTAAAACACACGAGCTTCCGTCTCGCGCCAGACTTTGTTCCATTCACGTTGAGCACGTTTCCATTCCTCGTCCTTTTGCTTTAGACGCTTGAGAACAATAGGAACAGCGATAGCTGGATTCTCATGCAGAGCATCAATGACCTCCTGGCCACGCTCACGATCATATACCTTCTTGATGATACGCTGGTAAATCGATTTTGATGAATGGCCAAGACCAGGAGCGAGTTTGAATGAAGCTTTCTCTTCAGCAGACATATTAGAAATGCGGTTTGCGATTGGCTCGAGAATTTGGATAGTACGCAGGTTACCCTCAACATTGTAGTCATACTCGTGACGTTCTTCTTCTATCCTGTGTAAAACTTCCTCGAATTGGTTCTTGCGATGAGCAACAAATCCAGAGTCTTCTGAAGCCCAAGTAGGATGACTAACCCATTCGTCATTTAAAACTTCCCAGCACATTTCATCACGGCCAGAGCAGGGCTGATGAGTCTCAGACTTGGGCAGCAATCGATAACTAGGACCATACGACTTGCACAAAGAGAGCTCCAGTTGATGCTTCTTAAAGGTAACGTTCTCGATAGACATTGGGCCGGCGTCATAACCGACACACTTTTTAAACCAATCAATCAAATCCTTGTTGCCTCCGATAAACGACTCGGATTTCTCGACAAGCAGGTTCTTGTCAATAATATCCTGAGAAAATAAATTGAGAAGCTTCAAAAATTCATTATAAGTCTGCTTGTTTCCAATATACTTCTTGACTCGATCAAAAAAGGCGAGTTCCTCTGCTGTAGGGCCTGCCTTGATTGGAGGAGGCAATGGCTCGGGAATCATTGGGGTAAGAGTGGGACTTAAAGCAGTATGCTGTGCTCCATCAGGTTTAGGCGTCAATTTCATCTTCTTGCTACCGGCTCCACGCAAGCTCGAGACCGCCGGGAGTTCCATTGGCTGGGGAGCCTGGTTTGGCATTACGGTGCCTTGTTCAACAGCCGACGAATTCCGCTTTTTCTTTTCCTTGAGAACTGTGGGAGGAGCAAAGTGGCCGACAGGCGGGAGCCTTGTAGTTGCAGGATAGGCCGCTACAGGTTCCGGTGAATTGCCGGTGCGCTGATGGGCGGCCTCCGGGAGAAACTGCTTGAAATCGTCGAGAAGATCGGGAGCATCCTTAAAAAGCATAGTAACCTGAGCGTAGACATCCGCAATAGGCTTTTGCTCTCGCTGGTATGTCTGCAAAATCTCGAGGAAGTTCTTGTATATATCAGGCTGGGAAGCGAATCGGTTCTAAATAAGTAGGGTAATTTTAGTTAGCCGAAGTTCAGGTTCCCGTGCAATTAGCACCGCTCTAGGAGGCAGTAAAAGGACAAACACATACTTTGATTTTGTTAACATAGCTGATTGCATGGTTAAACTCGACAGGTCCGCCAACGCGTTTCTGCTCGGCTTGTTGGGCGGCAGTTTGACGGGATCCGTTTGCAACGGCCTGAAGCTGCGACATAGAGTTCTGAGTCTGCGCATGCGGCTCAGGCTGGTAAGGGTAGGGTTCTGGAGGCCAGTTGCCGCGCTGGTCGTAGACCGGCACCTGCCCGTCTGGCCGAGTAGTTGTTCCCATCGGAGTCGTCACCCGGATCGGATTTGGATCACTCGGGTCGAGCGAGCATTCAATTCGATAGCCTGGCGGAAGAAATGTGTTGAAGCCCTGGATGAGGTTAGGGTGACCACTGAACAGTGTGGAGACTCGGTCGATAACGCCGGGCGTGTCGATGCTACCATGGAAAAAAAAAGTCATTAGTATAAGGCTCGCCGACGAAGAAAAACTAGTAACATAACAATTTTATACCTTTGGCTCTTGAAATCCTTCATAATATCAAGAAAGCGGTTGTAGACATCGGGCTGGTTCTGGAACTGGACCTTGACCTGATCAAGGTACGACAGCGCGTCCTTCACGTTAAGAGGACGATAAGACGCCGCAGCGATTTGGGAAGCAGCAGATGCACTCGACGGTCCAAGGCCAATACCAGGACCATTGCTTGCGATGGGAATCAAACCGGCAACCTGCTGTCCAGCTTGTGACTGCTGGCCTTGCGGCTGTCCCAAACCCTGCGGCATAGGCGGTGCTAGGCCTGCAGCCGTCGAAGGTGGAGAGCCAGTGGAGACCTTCTGGCTCTGGACTACCGATGGGCCTATCGAAGGAGGCTGGCTCTGTTGCATTGACGGCGATTGGTTTGGGTGGTTGAGCTGCGGGGAGGGCGTGCCAGACATTGAGGGCAGATTGTAGCTGCCGTGCTGGGCATTAGAGTTTCCAAGGCCAGAGATGGACGGCAAAGACGTATAATAGCCTTGATTTCCTGCAGTCGTTGTTAGCAAAAGTGCGCAGGCAAACGTAGCGAGAGATTGCAGAAAAAGGCTCACGTACTATTACCGCCGGCGCCCAAGGCAGCAGGAGGCGGCAAAACGTGGTGGCCGGCCTGTTGCGAGCTGTAAGTTATAAAAAAAACAAATTAGTATCCAAATTAAAAATAAGGCCCAGTAGCAAGAAAAAAAAGGCAACGGAGCACGCGTACCCAAACGAAGGACGGTGGGGAGGAGGAGGCAGAGACTGAGGAGGGCCTTGAGCACCATCCTGCGACGACGGGTGCCACGGCTCTTGAGAAGCCATTTTTTATTAAATCACAGCACACAGTGCAAAGAAGCAGCAGCTTTGTGCAAAAGTAGGCAAAGAGACTGTACTTGCGTTGAATGACGGTGGCCGGAGATGATTGTGGGAGCAGAAGAAGGAGACGATCAAGACCGGAGAAAGTGCACTCCGCGCCAAAAGAGTGATCCCGCCGGGAACCAAGACGCGTTGCGATTATGCCCCAAGCCGCCGAGCTGCGTCCGCTCAAGTCAGATCACCATAGCAACTCTTAAGGTTTACCGAGTAAACATTGCGCCGCACGAACCAAAACTTAGCCCGGAACTGAAGAACA
This sequence comes from Myxozyma vanderwaltii, assembly GCA_030556335.1. Classification (NCBI taxonomy): domain Eukaryota; kingdom Fungi; phylum Ascomycota; class Lipomycetes; order Lipomycetales; family Lipomycetaceae; genus Myxozyma; species Myxozyma vanderwaltii. Next base: position 138,726 of record JAKTPV010000014.1, read on the forward strand.
ATATAATCCGTTAAAATACTGGCCCTTCTGCATCACATTTTCGGATTCCGCGCAACCTGTTCGAGCAGCTTCGTGATCTGTGTGCACTCTTGCTTTTAATGGAAGTTTTAGAGGACCACCGTATGCAAGGTGTAGTCCGCGCAGACCCTTCAGCGCCAGGGTCTGCTCTGGTCGCGGACAAGGAGCGCCAGAAGCCAAAGGAGAAGGCATCTGCTCTTTGCAAAACGCCTCCCAGTCTTATTCGCAGCAAGAATAATGGTGCTGAGTTTTTTCGAGGCACTCTACTCGGAGAGGTATTTAATATATTGTTCTTTCGTCCTACAATATAGAAACTTACGTGAGTGGTTAATTAGGGAGGATTTGCTCGCTGTTTCCAGGTCAGAAACGAGAGTGGTGAGCTTTACGCTGCGAAAACGGTTGCGAAAGCATCTCTGACTTCTACAAAGCTTCGTAACAAGGTATGTTTCATTCTACGACTTAACAATGTTCTTTTCCTCGAGTACTCATCACCGTTATTGTCTATTAGCTACTGGGCGAAATTAAAGTACATCAAAGTATGGATCATCCAAACATCGTCAAGTTTGTCGAGTGCTTTGAAGATGATCAAAACGTATATATTCTTTTGGAGATGTGCTCGAACAAGACACTCATGGATATGCATCGTCGACGCAAACGATTCAGCGAACCTGAAGCCAGATATTTTATGATTCAAATCCTAGGAGCTGTCAAGTATATGCACAGTCGTCGAGTTATCCATCGTGATCTCAAACTTGGAAACATCTTTTTAGACGAGAATATGCAAGTGAAAATAGGGGACTTTGGTCTTGCAGCATTATTATTATCCGAAAGTGAGCGCAAGAAGACCATTTGCGGTACCCCGAATTACATTGCGCCTGAGGTATTGTTTGGGAAACAAGATGGGCACAGCCTTGAGGTTGATATCTGGTCCGTTGGAATTATACTGTGAGTTAAATAATATACTCAATTACGGTTCAGTGTGCTAATATTAATGTTATAATCAGATATGCTATGCTATGTGGCAGACCGCCGTTTCAGTCCAAAGATGTCAACCTAATCTACAAGTAAGCCCTACAGTTCAGCCAGGAGCCTGGTTTTGAAAACTTCTACTAATTAGTATCTACAGAAAAATCAAAGCTCATGACTATCAGTTCCCAGATAACGTCGAGATCTCTGCTGGAGCGGTTGATTTGATTCAGGCACTATTAAGCAAAAATCCAGCCGATCGTCCGGCTCTCGACGAAATAGTCGATCACCCCTTTTTCTACGGAGAAACTCCATCGCATTTGCCTGCAGCTTGCCTTGAAGGCATCCCTCATTGGAAAAATCTGACACCTTCAATTTCGCGTCGTAACTTCAGAAAATTAGCCACCGCTGCTGGTATCGGTCCTGGGTCAGCCAACACAGAAGTGGGCGATCCCGTCACAGTCAAGGACGTTATACAAACTGCTGCGCCTGCTATTGTTGAGAAGAGAAAACTTGGTCAAATTTTGCCCGAGTGTTTGTCACCCAAGGTGTCTACCACAAACCTCCGGGGCATTGTTGCAAGCACTGCGCAAGAACAATTAAGTAAGGGTAGCATGCGCTCTGCGAGATCGACTAAACCGCTGTCAGATCTACCCATTAACAAGGTGAATGCCGGAATCCCGCCTCAAGGTCCTCAGTATCCGGTTCTTGGGCGAGCTCGAAGACTTGGGGAAGGCGAAGCTCCAGCGAAGAAGGTGGCCGCGGCACCGCCTACTACAGCTGTTCATGCTTATATGATTCCACCACAAGATGCTGAACGCGCGCTGGTATCTAACGCGTCAATCGATCAGCTCCGGGAAACTTTGGATAATATTAATCGCGCCCTCTCAGGTAAGACTGCACGCGTCTCAAAGTCTGAATCTGATGAGGAACCTGTATATATCAGTCAATGGGTAGATTACTCGAACAAATATGGAATGGGCTACCAACTATCTGATGGGTGCTCTGGAGTTCGTTTTAACGATGGAACTACTATCATTTTAGATCCCAAAGTGACATATTTTGAGTATATTGTGGACTCAGCTGATCCTTCTGCTCCACGACAAAAATATGATTATAATGTGGAAGGCTTACCTGCTGCCATGAAGAAAAAACTCTATCTCATGAAGCACTTCCGTGATTATATGATTGCCAATCTCTACGTTCCGGAACACGGGGTCAAGCAGTTCTCGGCAGATGACCAAGTCTCATTCCTTACGGAATATATACGAACGAAACAAGCAACAATGTTCCGATTGAGCTCGGGAGAAATTCAGTTCAACTTTATGGATCACTACAAGATTGTGGTGTTTGACCGCGGTCGTACAATTCGCTTTATGGATCCAGTCCGAAACGCGATTGTGATGCCAGTTTCACAGCTGATTCACCGCGCGAAGAAAGCAAGAGCTGGCGATTTAGAAACGCAAAGTATGCTTTCCCGTCAAGAGGAAAGCGAACAAATAATGAAACGATTGCAATTTATTTGCAGCTCGCTTGAAAGCTGGCACGAACGTGCAACAAAAATGGCAGGTTAACAGACATAGTGCTTAAACAATATACTCTATGACGAATTCTAGGAAGTACGCAGGGGAGACTTCTATAATGAGCAGCTGAGTAATGATAATATATATTTTAGACAAAAATCCGCTTGCTGCTCTTCGGAGTTTTGTTTTATTTTTGTTCTCTGTGTTATCGAATTGAGTATGCATAAAAAATGGCGCGCAAGTTGTATATTAATTTTGTCAATATCGTTAGCTCATCATTGTTACTAATATGGGGGTTTGTTCTACATATCTTTTACGTATTTGATTCCTTTTTTTTTTACTTTATTTTTTTCATTGCTCCTTTGCATTTATAAAACGGAACCGCAGCTGTTCTTTACTATGGCAATTCTTTGTTATTGTATCGTCACGTGACGCATTATCGTCTGCATTAATTGATAATCACAATATATTTTGTTATTACATTTAGGAAAAGCTATCAATATATTAACTAAAAATCTAAGGTTTGCGGCTATTGACAGCAATAATCTCTAAGTTCTCAAATGACTTTAATGCTTCGCCATATCTTTCCCATACTCCCTTTCGATATCCTACATCAACCTTACTAATCATAGTACTTTCGTCCCATATTTTTCCCAGAAACTCCTCAAAACTTTCATGGATATTATCACCGGTTGCTTCATCAATTCCAACAACTGTTCGCTGCACGCTCCAGAGCGCTTTGTAAGCCGAGCCCAAGGCGCACGCATTACTTAGTTCAAGTCTATAAACACCCTCAGAAGGACCTAAGACCTCACCTGTAACCTTGCAAATTGCGGGATTCTTTGAACCACCTCCGACGACGTAAACACGTCTGGGCTGACCTAATTCCGAAAGTAAAGGGCCGGCGCGTAAGCGCATACTAAGATTCTGAGACTCTAGGATAGCCCGAGCATCAGCAAAAGGAATATTCCAGTCACTGCCATCAGAAACAGGTGACAATCCATTCTTGTGATCATCGGTATATCGCCAAGTCCCGGCCAGACAGTCAGGCACAATTTCAGGAAGAGGAAAGAAAATTCCAAATTTGTCGTCGGTTTCCGAACCAAGTGGTGGCACGGCCTCTACGGCATCATTGAAGGAGCTCCATGGGTCCTCCGCGCAAGGAGGATTCAATTTGTTAATCTCGTTGCGGACCTTTTCGCGGGCTAAGGCACCGTTGCAGTAGCAGAGCATGCCCATGTAAAGGCCCTTACTAGTAGGATGAGAAAACATATGGTAGGAAGGTGACGTTTTGTAGATCGGAGTCGAGACAAGCAATGTAGTCGAAGTTCCAAGGGATACAATAACATCCAAAGGTCGAAGGGGCAAGGCAAGAATAGTAGCTGGGTTATCACCCGTAATTGGGGTGATAATACAGTCCTTTGAAAAACCATACCGTTTAACATAATAGTCACTGATAGGGCCAAGGTTTTTTCCACCATCTGACTCAACATCGCCCAACTTTCTAAGTAGCTCAATCTTGTCTCCTTCGCCTCCACCCGCAACAGTTTGGATGATTTCATCACTCCACTTCTCGTTGGGGATATCCCACATGTTCATGCCGCAAACATCACTGACATCAAAAGGAGCAATCCAGCCTAACAACAGTGATGCAAGGAAACTGGAAACAAGAGAAATCCTATCAGTGTTTTCATATTCGTCTGGATGTCTATATCTAACGCGCATAATCTGAGAGCCAGTGAATCGGTGATGACTTTTTGATCCAGTGACCTCAGCCAATTTGTCAGCTCCGCCAACAGCATTTTCAATCTCTTCACATTCTTTGGCTGTACTATGATCTTGCCAATTGGGACTCATCTCATGCGAAAAAGCTTTCTCGCGGAGCTGAGGCTCAAGTGGCCGACTAGGATCAAGGTTTCCGAGAAGTTTCGACGCCTCTCTTGTCCAGTATACCGATCCGTGCTGCTGTCCCGCACCGGAAATACTCTTAACTTTGCTGAAATTCAAGCCTGCCTTTTGCAACTTGCCAAGTAAGATGTCGAATGCCTTGATCCACATCGCGACGGGAGCAAAAACCTCGTTTAAGTCCGCATTAGTGAAAACGCCCTTTCGAGTGCCATATTCAGGCGTATCGACGTCAAACTCAACATTAGCCTCGAGAACAGGCTCGAGTTTGCTATTGATTGCAATTACTTTAATTTGCTGGGTAGATAAATCGAACCCCTGTATGACACAATAAGATAAGTACACGTGTGGAGCCAGAGAGAGAAGAAAGGACACGTAGACGCACCAGGAAGAGATCGTCTTCGCTCATGGTGAGTAGTAATGAGCCTTCAAGTAGCAAAGACGACGGTGACGGTGCAGAAATAGATTCCTAGTTGGCCTTGACTGGGTCTAGATACTTCAGAGGATTGCGCCTGTAGAACGGCCAGGGAAGGACAACAATGACGAAGCCGAGAGAAAAGAGCAAAGCGCAGGTGTAGACGGTGACTGTAATGTCCTGAGTGACGAAGCCCGCGAGAAAAGCTAAGATCTGGTTGAATTGGTTAGATGGTTCCGGGCATGGCGGCGTGTGGAGAAAAAAGAGAGGCTTACCCCGACACAAGAAACGAAGTAGGTGGTGATGGAGTCTGCGAGCTGCTGGCCAACGAGGTCCTGAAGATGTCAATCAACGAGCGCATTAAAAAGCACAGCACACAAGAAATACACACAATGGGGCCTCCTAGAAGAAGAGTCTGGACAAAGAAAGCGGAGGAGGAAGGCATCTGGCGTCTGGCTGTGATCGAGGTCGAGGTCGGATGCTTATAAGCCGAAGACAAGCGCTGTCCACGCGCTGCCAGCCTAAGTTGCAAGGCCCGGAGTTCGGAACACCTGCCTGTCCATATACTGGGACTACTTTCACTTGCTCTCCGCATATGTATATGCCGCACTTTGGTCACCATAACAGTGCCCGGCAATAAAAGTCACTGCGTAGGTAGCTTCCCCCTGCTGTATTGTCCGCTTTTCTACGCTGGATTGATACAATATATTTAACGATAACAACTTACTTTGAGCACACAAATTCAGTGAATACACTTTTCCTTGTCCTTTTGCCAGCAGAACTCGTGCTGTGCCTAAACTAGTCCGCTCATAGCACCCCGCATTACCCTTTTCCTCCACCCCTGAGCCGGTTAAATTGGATAAATGCGTTTCCCGCAGCTTGCCCCTGCCCTATCAGCTCCTCCAGCAGGCTGCGCTCTACAGACAAGAATGTTCATGTCATAAATAAATCCCATTTTGATAAACTAACCGAATCTTTTGTTACAAAGCAAATAAGAAAACCAATTACGAAAAAAAATTAAGAAAAACAAAGAGCAGGTAGAATCATATGAACAATAAGAAAGTGAAGAAAAAAAATGGCAAAAAAGCGAAATCTACTCCCGATTTAACTTAAAACTAACCAACCCTCAAGAACGATTATGAATTTAATCAACCTCCTCCATAGCAGACTCAGTAGCGACCTCTTCAACGGCAGCTTCGGATGAGGCGGCAGGCTCCTCCTCTTCAGTCTCATCAATGTTGAGACCAAGCGAGATAAGTCGATTGATACGGCTAGCGAAAGAGTTGGGCTCCTCGAGCGAGAATCCGGAAGTGAGAAGGGCAGTCTCGTACAGCAAGGTGGTCAAGTCACGAACAGTACGGTCGTTGACACCATCAGCCTCAACCTTGTTCTTCAACTCCTTAATGATAGGAGACTTAGGTGAGATTTCAAAGGTCTTCTTGGAAGACATGTAAGACGACATTGAGGTGTCACGAAGAGCCTGAGCCTTCATGATACGCTCCATGTTGGCGGACCAACCGAATTGGCCAGTGCGGATAGCGGCAGGTGCGTCAACAAGCTTGTGCGATACGACAACCTTCTCGACCTTGTCACCAAGAATCTCCTTCAAACTAGTAGCAAGAGACTCGTATTCCTTCTCCTCAGCCTCACGCTGGGTCTTCTCCTCCTCAGTCTCCTCCAACTCGTAGTCCTTGGTAATATCAACAAGAGTCTTACCCTCGAACTCCTTAAGCTGGGTCATGGCGTACTCATCAATAGGGTCAACCATAAAGAGAACCTCAAAGTTCTTAGCTTTAAGAGCGTCGAGGAAGGGAGACTTTTCAACAGCCTTCAAGCTCTCACCAGTGATAAAGTAAATGTTCTTCTGGTGCTCGGGCATGCGGGTGACGTAGTCAGTGAGCGAGGTCAGCTCGTCGACAGACTTGGTAGAATTGTATCTCAAAAGCTTGGCGAGGGTAACACGGTTCTGCGCGTCTTCGTGGACTCCGAGCTTGATGTTCTTGGAGAAAGCGGTGTAGAACTTATCGAACTGCTCACGGTCCTCAGCGATCTCGGTGAACATCTCAAGAGTCTTCTTAACGATGTTCTTGCGGATGACCTTGAGAATCTTGTTCTGCTGGAGCATTTCACGTGAGAGGTTGAGGGGAAGATCCTCAGAATCGACGACACCCTTGACGAATCCGAGCCATTCAGGAATGAGTTCCTCGCAGTCATCGGTGATAAAGACACGGCGAACATAGAGCTTGATGTTGCTCTTCTTCTTCTTAGACTCGAAGAGATCGAAGGGAGCGCGGCGGGGAACGAAGAGAATAGCACGGAACTCGAGCTGACCCTCGACGGAGAAGTGCTTAACAGCAAGATGATCTTCCCAGTCGTTGGAGATTGACTTGTAGAAAGCGGCATACTCCTCCTCGGTGATATCGGAGGGGTTTCGGGTCCACAGGGGCTTAGTCTTGTTAAGCTCCTCGTTCTCGGTAACAATCTCTTTGATCTTCTTGGACTCCTTTTTCTTTTCTTCTTCTTCCTCGTCTATCTCCTCGATCTTGGGGGCCTTGTCATCATCAACTTTCTCCTCCTCTTCCTCCTCAGGTGCGTCCTTCTCGACCTCCTTGGTGACGACGAGCTGGATAGGGTAGGCAACAAACTCGGAGTGGCGCTTGACGATGTCCTTGATGCGCTTCTCCTCGAGATACTCCTTTTGGTCCTCCTTCATGAAAAGACGGATAATGGTACCACGGGAAATACGCTCATTCTCCTCATCGAGAGTAATGGTGAATCGGCCGCCAGCAGATGACTCCCAAATGTACTGTTCGTCATCGTTGTGCTTGGAGATAACCTGGACGCGGTCGGCGACAAGGAAAAGGGAGTAGAAACCGACACCGAACTGGCCGATCATGGAAACATCGGCACCAGCAGAGAGAGCCTCCATGAAGGCCTTCGTTCCAGACTTGGCAATGGTTCCGAGGTTGTTGACGAGATCAGCCTTGGTCATACCAATACCGGTATCGCGGAGCTCAAGAACGCCTTCCTCGGGACGCGGGGTTATACGGATATAGAGATCAGGCTCGGTCTCGAGCTTGGAGGGATCCGAGAGGGCCTCGTACCGGATCTTGTCGAGCGCATCAGAGCAGTTAGAGATAAGCTCGCGAAGGAAAATTTCCTGGATCAAATTAGCACATGATACGCGAATGTGATTGTGAGAGAAAAAGGTGGGTAACGCACCTTGTTTGAGTAGACGGTGTTGATGATCAAGCTCATCAACTGCGAGATCTCCGCCTGAAATTCTGCGCACATAGGTTAGCAAAGATCAGGAAGCAGGGACGAACAACGGGCACATACCAAATGATTCAGTTTCAGCCATTGTGACTTTGTGTGTATGGAACAATAGTGCAAATGAGAAAAAAGTAGCGATTGCTGGAGAAGGAAAAGAAAAGGTTGGAGGCGGCGGGCGCACGCAATAATATACGCGACAGATGTTTGTTCTTCTGGCTTCCACAGAATTTCGTGGAAAGAGTTTTGGTGCGGCGGTGAGTTGGTTTCTTAACCTTTCCATTAAGCTCTCTGCGCCGGCCTCAGCAGTCTTCTTTGTGTCTGCTCTGAGTGGAAACTATGCGTGCAGCAAAAACAAGCAAATACGGCAAATCGCGTTATGGAGACTTGCAATGAGAGTGGCCGGGGGGCTGTTCGACTCGCGTGATGGCTGCTGTTGGCGGTGGTCGAGTCTACCCTCCGAGCTTTGCCCCTTCTCGCAAAAGCATCGTCGCGAGCATAACGTAGTGAAAGCAGCATATGTAGTGCAAGGCCAGCCATGAACAGGATATAAAACCACAGTCTTGTGCTGGCGACTGCTGCTCAACAAATCTTTTCCGCGGCCGGCCTGATTCAGCACCACATCAACAATCCTCCGCGAACGCGTCTTCGAAATCACAGGTCGAAGCAAACGACGCGTCTCCGCCATCACTGGTTACACGCTTCTTCTCTCGCCCTCTCTTGCAAGTCGGCTGGTTACCCTTTCAACGAGGGACCGACCGGTTATTGCTCTCGCGCCCACTCGTGTTTATATTCCTTTCAGGGCCCGACCAACTCATGATCCGCTAAGCATAGATGCAATTCTTGAGTGCGGTCCGCGGATTCCGCTCCTTGGCCATTGCGCGCGAGAGCTGCCCCGAATTGAGCGCGCGGTACAAGCAGCTCATGGCACGGTATGCTTCCCCGGTCGCAATCATATCCTCCTCCTACGCAGACAGCAGACGCGGGGCGACTGTTTCGTCAGTGACTTCGCTTTCCGTCTCTGACGATGGCCCTCCGCTCATTTCCTTCAATCTGAGGTTCCCATCAAGCACCTCCCAACTCATTCACCAGTCGGGACGATTCAGTGTTAATTTTCTCTCCGGGACTCCTGCGGCTGACAGCATCGCGCTTGCTTTCGCGGGCGATGCCAGGGAAGACACCGCGAACGATGAAGTGATGGACGTGGACTGGTTCCCGGTCTCAGATGCACCGTACAAAACCACTATGCTCAACCGTACATCGGTCAAGCATATTTCAGGGACACAGGAACAAGGACAAGGACTAGAAATCGAAGAAGTTGTGACGGCAGCGCCGGTCGCGTTCGCAAGGTTGGATTGTATAGCAAAGCACTGCTTCCCAGTTCGCGACCATGAGATTTGGGTAGGAGAAGTCGAAAGACTCGAACTTGAAGACGAAACACATGACTCGCCATCTCCAGCCCTTGTTTACTTCAAACGTCAGTTCGTTCGTGTGCACACAGACAACGCGAACTTCAAAAACGAGGCCAGAATAGTGCTAAAGAGTCAGTTAGCACACAAGTAGAGGATAAGTCACTCTAATCTTTGCATGTCCTATCATTGTAATTTACATCTTGTACATATATCATCACAGAAGTAGTAATAAAATGGATGCGGTAGTAATTTCTAGCAATTAAATACAGAGTGTGTTTATATACATATTGGAATTTCGACAATAGGTAAAGACTAATATCTTCCACCAGACACTTTCTTGTTTTTCTGGCGCTGCTTCGTGAAAACACGAACATGAAGCGATTCCTTGTGTTCAAACTCATCAAACATTTCTTCGATCTTTCCATCATATAACGACTCCTCCTCTTCACCTTCTTCTTCTTCAAACAAATCATTAGCGCCAAACTTCTCATTGAATCTAGCAACACGACCACCTGTATCGGCCTCAGCTGCAGCAAGGCCACTAATAGTAGGATTCCATAGAGGATGTACACGCTGGTCTCTCAAATATCTCCATTCGGGTCGAGGGAAAGGCGACTGTCGGACGTATGTAGAGCCATCCGACATCTCGACGAGGCAGTCAAACATGTGATAAACAAAAGGGCGGGTTTTTCCCGGAAGTAAATGTCTCTTCTGTCGCCGCTGCTTGGGAAGCGCTTGGTCGTAAGCACGGCGCTGATTGAGCTGTGTGGTTGTTGCTGCTGCTTGCTGCTGTTGGAACATGGAAGAGGAAAGGAGTAGGGGAACTGAGCACGTAGCTTTCGATAAATCAGCAAAAGGCCTGCTGCGAATCCTAAGCGAAAGGGCCATGACAGTGGTTTTTTATATGCACCACTCGCTGGCTACTGCTAGTAACTGATTTCGAACACCTGCTTCTGCACAACCTGATATTCTCGTGAGATGAACCTTCAAATTTTCGGACGAACCCAAGTAAGCATAAGGGTTCGGTGCAAATTCTATGCTAATCATGCTGGGATTTGTACCTATGCGCACGTGACAGCTTGTTCAAAGTTCGGATCCATGCACTACCAGAAAAATATCACCCACCGCCTCACGTCTTCCTCAGAATTTTGCTACATTCCTTTCTCTTTTCTCTCAGATCTATATTACACTCCGTCAGGCAGCTACGAAATCGAAATTTCCCGATTTGATTTTGGCGTTTGTCATTTCTAGTTTAGCTTTTTCTTTTTTTTTTATATCACACAGGGCTACGGTGCTTTGGCTTACCTGCTGCCTGCCCGCGTGGTGTACGCGCAGCTCCTTCCAAGCACATAAGAGCCACAAAACCTGACATAATCTCGACGAAAAAAAATAACGGCAGCGCTTTTCTGCTTTCTTTCGTCGACATATGGTGCGCGGATCGACCGCCCGACGTGCGAATCTCGCTAATAGTTCCGCTTCGAGTTCGACATCGTCTCTTGCGTCGTCGGCTGCAGCGGTAGCAGCTGCGTCTGACGCATCGGTCTCTCAGTCTCCAACAACCTCGACGCAGGACCACCATCTGTTGTCTGATGCCTTTAGGAGGCCACTAAACAGTGTGCATCCTCATGCTGTTGTTGCAACAAGTCCGCTCGCGTCAGGCCAGTTCCCATCTACACCAACTAAACCGCACTCAAACTCAAATTCAAATTCAAATGGGTCAATTTCTTCACCACTACATCACGAATCCTCGGATCGATATTTGAGAAAATCATCTTCGTTTTTTAACGAGAATACCCAATCAATGCAATCATCTAGCAAGTCGTTTCAGGCGCTTCAAACTTCAATTTTAACGCCTCACCCGTTAATTGACTCATTAACAATATTTATTCTTATTATACAATTCCCGAATCTTATTGTTTCGTTTATTCAGATTGTTTTTGCCTCTCTTACATTTGTACCACCTCCCATACCACCAGCTGCTTCGTTGATCTCGACACTCACTCATGCATCTCAAGCGTCACCTAGTCTTCTCACCGTCTTATTTGCTGATATCACTATGGCTGTGATCTCAATTTTCTTTTTACCTCGAATGAGGTCACTGATGGTGGATCTTGGATCAGCAGTAATCGCATCTACTTTAGGTGGTGGCGGCACCAAGACAGCAGTCTACTGCACTTCGCTGATTCAAATCACGAGAGCTATTCGACATTCTTTTTTCTTGATTCGACGCGGCGCCCTATCCCCGACATCATCACCATCAGCGAACGCTTTTAAAGAAGAACAGAACACGATTCCCCCTCAATATTATCTAGCAAATAGCGGGTCTTCACCTCGCACCCTTGATATATTATACGGATCAGCAGGTTGGTTCAGTCAAGCTATCGCTATTCACATCGTGGCCCAGTGTTTGATGAACTCGCTTAGGCGAATGTTTATAGAACATGAGAATAAATTAAGCTCAATGCCCGCAGCCAGCTCTTCTCCAGCAATTCTAGGCGATGGTTACGGTATCGATTACGACAGCGTTGCATTTGCTCACGGCAGTGTAGCGCCACCTTCCTCTGCATCTACACCGAGTAGCACGCCAGTAAAGAAGAAGAAAAAGGCAAGCAAAGAGGGAAAGCACCATCGCCAAACTCTCTGGACCGCTCTTGCAAACACACTTGTTCTTGCATCACGAGAATCTAGTCAAATACTGCCAGATCCTCATTCAGCGTCTGCATCTGAAGAGCTTGGACAAGGCAATCAAAGCCTAATAACTGCAACACCATCATCTTCAACAACACCAACAAATGACGAAAATCAATCCCTCTTATCCGCTTTTAGTTCAGAGGACTATTCAGCCGCGAATGGATTTGCATATAGACCATCTGCAAATGAGCCAGCGCTTTATTGCTGCGTTCGATATATTTTGGAAAATGAAGTTGCATTTGAGCTAATTTCAGGAGATTGTACGGTATCTTCTTCATCAGATGCTAAATCAGTTCAACCAATCACAGTTTCTTCTACGGATCATAACGGACACAGTGATCACTCACTATTGCCGACTTCGTTTGTGCCTTCGTTTTTCTCTAATGCGGACCCCTCTCAGGTCGCTATCGGGGCTCAGCCTCATACTTCTCAAGCATCACTATATAACGATGTTACAGTACGTGTGAATGGAATACTATGGCCGGAGGTTTCAGTGCAGACTATTGTACCAAAATTACATTATCCAGTGTTACTGAATGCTTCTGACGGTCCTTCTGATCCTACAGTTCAGCTTTTGGAAGCCTCGGTAGCAGATGATGTTGAGATTAATGGATCGGCGTTGCCTGAATCAGTTGACGAATTTGCGGAAACGCTGTTAGTGGTTAGCGGACTGACCCCGATTACAGAATATGAAGTTGAGATATGTAAAAGATTCAAATTTAAGCAGGTCACTATTTGTCGGACTAATATTTGTACATCTCCCAAAGACTGTAAGTGCTCTAATTTTTTTTAACTACGAATTTTTTTGATGCCGATATTAACCGGTTTCCATTTTTTCTTTTAGCGTCTGCCATTTCATCACAGTTACAGCAACCATCACGGCCACTATCTCCCGTCACTACCTTGTTGGATACATTATGCACAACGAACGAGACCCTTACTGATGAGAAGCAAAAGTTGAAGCGATCGCGTCGTGAGCATTCGAAACATCTATCATCAATCCGATCAGAAATTGATTCACTCAAATCTCGACTTGGAACGGGTGATCGCGGAGATGAGCGAGCTTGGAGAAGGGTTCTCGCGTTGCGCGAAAGCGTTCGAAGAACTGAAGAAGAAATAGAATTGCTGCAGAACCGATCAATTGAGCTTGATTTGGAAGAAGAGGGGATTGAAGAAGAAGTGGTCGAGCGTCGTCGAGAATGGCAAGCTGCGATGGAAGAAGTTAATCAGAATGAGCGACTTTTCCAGCAACGCAAGTCGGCAATTGAAGCCCGGGAAAGAGAACTGCAAAATGATGAAAGTGTTGTTTTAGGGAAGTCCGAAAAACTTCAAACGAGACAAAAGAAATTGCTTGCCGAGTTTCAGCGCGCGGACCATGAGCGTAGGCAAGCATGGGATGCCGAGTTCGCTCGCCGAAAACAAGAGCGGGCAAATCTTGCAGAGCGTCGTCATGCAATTGAAGAAGAATTCTCGAGCGCAATTACAAAAATGGAAAAGGGAATTGACGACATAAGAGGCAAGACCCTGGCTACGTGGCAGTCAGTTGGTATGTTCAGTGATGCTGCTATTGCTGCTGCTGCTACTGCTGTTGGAATTGTACCTCCTGTTCCGATGCCTATTGCTCCTGGGGGAACTAGCGCTTTATCACCTAGCTCTACAGCCAATTCTGGTAGTGCGACCGCAAACACTCCAAAGTCTTCAACTGCCGTTCTTGTTTCAACGTCTTCCCAGCCTGGTGCCTCTGTAGTTCCAGGCTCGATGTCTCCCTTGCTCTAGTTGGTTGATTTTCCGCTCTTCGTGGTTTTGGGTACTTTTAATTCGTTTCTTTGTTTTAATATTTCTCATTTTTCTAATACTGACAACGATGGGGGTTGTAACGGATGCTATGATTTTGTTTGATAATAGCCTTTTTTTCTTGCTTGTAATTAGATTTTCGTTATAAATCTTTTCTACTCTTCCTTCTTTGTTCTTTATTGTCTTATGTTACATTGTTTTTGTCAGCTCCAGCTTAAAATTTACTTACGCGGGGACACAGTTTTAGCTTTCAGTTTGTCTTTGTTTTCTCCTGTCTTTCATACAGGAATTTAATACTGTTGCCTGGCTTTTATAGCCAATTTTTTTTTGTTAATAATTATTCTGCGTTGTGGGAATATCGGAAAGCAAAAAGCATTGATTTTATCTTTTTTCTTTTTTTTCTTGTATTTAATGCTTTTATTTTTAAATTAAACTGTCCTATATATTATATATTTTCAAAAGCTACTTAATAATTTATTTACAAGCAAGGGCAAAAATATACTTTTTTTTCTTGCTCTCAAGTGGAAAACCAAATATTTTTTTTTTGCCTTCAAGCGGAGAGCCAGAAAATTTTTTTTTGTTTTGTTTGAAGTGGAAAACCTAGTTTCTTTTTCGCACAGTTAAACGCTCCACTGTCGCTTATTAAGCGATGACTGTGGAGATATATTTTGTCGTAAGAACTTTTGAAGCCGTAATTACATGGGTTTTTCCATTAAAGCCAATAAATACGTATTTTATGTCGTTATTCAATCTAATGCGCAACGTGATTTCAAATTAGCTGCTTGCGCAGCGGATTTAAGCCGACACATGGAAGTCATGTTTGCATGATACCAGATTAAGGAGGTTGAGCACGTGTGCGGTCATTGATACGTTGGATCCAGTTAAGTAGTCTATTACCCATCACCCATTTAGATTGCGTCAGGTTACACTTTCTCTTTCTGTCAGTAAACATAAGGATAGTCTGCTATTTTATGCTATATACGATGACTTGAATCTGCTGTTAGATTATAAATCATATACTTGACCACCCAGCGTAGTTGCCATCGTCGATCTGACAGTCAGTCTTATATCACTACATGTGTAACAGAACTTTTGGGAGCAGACGCTGGTACGTTATTAGGCAAGATTGAGCATTTAGCAGAGGTCGTGAGTATAAAGATCAGCAAGGAAAAAGTTAGCTATTTTAGTGCTTGGTGAGAGTCGTAATGTCGATACGGCGTTGGCTTCGATAGATGTCAAACGTAAGCTCTCACTTCGGTACGTTAGACGAGCTTTCAACTCTTTAAATTAATTCAAGTGTTTGCTGGGACACGGAAAGAAATTTCGATGCGTAAATCGATTAAAGTTGAAGTGCGCAGCCCCAATTAAAAAGTGCACTCAGAGGGCACTTCCGTTCTCACTTTGCAGTGATACGATTTTTTTCAATGAGAAACCGCCGAGCAGAGCAACATTGAGATTGGACTCCGGTCTGTCTGTAGTGGCATCTTATCGCGTTCTCCGTAAGGTATATAGCTTCCAGTGAGGTTGGGCACCGACAGCAGGAAGGTGTAGGAGCAACGTCGAATGACATATGCGTGTGGAGTCTCCTGCATGTGAGACGGCGTTACTATTCGTTGACGAGTTTCTTTGCGATACGGGCTGAATCTAGTCTTCACATAGTTTACGGTCTAGGCAGTATTTAGGGAATAGACCGCGGCGCATGGGTGCATTCGGGCGCACAGAGACTCATGCGTGGACTTAAAATTAATACCGGCGAGGGTAGCGGACAGGGTATCATTCCAGCTCGAAGAGCCTATCTGAAAGAAGCTACGCAGCGAGCTAACGGCCAGCGGCAGGCAGCGTCATAGGAAGAGGGAGAGCAGGCCGCGGATGGCGTGTGGGGCAGCGGGTAGTGCTGGATGAATCAACGTGGGATTATAGCTAGAAAAGACAGTTGATATGAAAGCTCCAACGCGCCAGAAAAAATGCCACTTCCGAAACCATATCGCTAAATGTAGATGCGGCCGGCGGGAAGCACCGTGTTTGAATGGCTGGAGAATTCTTTCCAGTACTAGTCGCCAAAGCTCCTTTGTGCGTAGATCTGTGCTGGGAAAACACGAGGAGCGGGGCGCAGAGACAGCAAGCAAGGCAGGGCCCGGAGATTGGCTGTTACGAGAGCAGTGGCAAGTCAGCTCGTGGCCATGCGTATGCTGCTGCGATTCAATTGCGCCCGCCATTGTTAGTCGCTGCGTAGCTGCTACTCTGGCCCCAGCACAAGCTTGGCCTGCTCTCAACTCCTTCCGCGCAGCTTCCATTTACCGCCCGCGCCCGTCTACCGTCTGCCACGAGTGTAGCCGTGAGTGTAGCCAAGCACCGCGGGCGTCCGCCGAGAGCAGCGAGAGCTACGTGCGTGCACAGTCAGACAAGCATCGTCGTCTTGGCTGGCAGGGCCCTGTCGTTGCCTCTTCGTCCGGTGCCTGTAGCTGCCCGTACAGGTTAAGAGCCACGCTCGCAGTGCGCAGACAGCGGCCAGATACGAGAGCGGCATGGCAAACGAGCGCCGGCCAGCACAAGCAGAGAAAAAAATCACCCGCTTTCATCGCAGGTGGGCCTTTCTCCCGGCCCCATAGGCCGACGCTTGCCCTCTTGCACTCGCCTTTTCGTGCTCGCCTGTAGGCTTGCTTCCCAACTCCGAGCGTCGATGCGGACGTGCGTTGTGGCACGTGACTCCGGCCTCTAGCGAACGTGCCCTGGCGCACGTGTGCAGCCCGTCTACAACAACGTGGGTCCAGGACGGGCTCAGATTGGCTGGCGCCGCTCGGGGCACGCTTGCTGATTCCGGCCTAGCGCGCTTGACCGAGACATAATCTTGCCCCCGAGCGGCGTCAAACATCTCGACAACATAAGTATTTCCCAAGCCCGCCCCTTCTCGGCGTTCCTCAGCCTGCTTCTCACCGCCGTCTCCCTTTCTTCCTTTCTCTCTTCTCTGATTAGTAGGGAACTTACGCAGCTGCCATGGCCGCCGCTAACATGACATCCGGTGGAAACGCCGCGTACCACAACTTCGTCAACGACTTTGCCCATATCAAGGACCCCAATGAGAGACGCCGTCTCGCTCTCGAGAAGATCGATAACGCACCTTTTGGCTGGTACCACGTGCGCGCCATTACCGTCGCTGGTATTGGTTTCTTCACTGATGCCTACGATATCTTTTCCATCAACATTGCCGTCACCATGCTTGGATATGCCTACTTCCACGACAACAAGAGCAAGCTCCCCACTAACTCTGACACCGCCGTCAAGGTCGCCACCTCCGGTGGTACCGTCGTCGGTCAAGTGTTCTTTGGATGGCTCGCGGATCAAGTTGGTCGTAAGCGCATTTACGGTATTGAGCTTATGATTATTATGGTTGGAACTCTTGGTCAGGCCCTATCTGGTCACGGCCCTTCCCTTAACATCATCGGTATCCTTGTTTTCTGGCGTGTCATCATGGGTATTGGTATCGGTGGTGATTATCCTCTTTCTTCCATCATTACCTCCGAGTATGTTTCGCGTCTTTCTTGAGTTTGCTGTGATTTTGTTCTAATATTATTTTCTAAGGTTTGCTACTACCAAGTGGAGAGGTGCCATCATGGGTGCTGTCTTTGCTAACCAGGGATGGGGTCAGCTTGCCGCTGCTATCATTTCCTTGATTGTTACCCGTGGTTTCAAGGAGACTCTCAAGGCTGCTCCCACCGCCGCTGCTTGCCTTGGAAACTGCCAGGCTGCCAACGACAAGATGTGGCGTGTTGTCATCGGTTTCGGTGCCGTCCCTGCTTGCTTTGCTCTTTACTTCCGTCTCACCATTCCCGAGACTCCTCGTTATACTTTCGATGTTGCTCGCCAGCTCGAGCAAGGTGCTGCAGATATTGAATGTTACATTAATGGCGAGCTTGGTGATGCCACCGAGAGCGAAGTCAAGGCCATCAAAGATGCCGAGCCTTCAGGTGGCGAGCTTATGGTTCCTAAGGCTTCATTAAATGATTTTTTCAGCCATTTCAGACAATGGAAGCACGGAAAGATTTTGCTCGGAACTGCTGGTTCTTGGTTGTTCCTTGATATTGCTTTCTATGGTCTTGGTTTAAATAACTCTACCATTCTTGCTGCTATTGGTTACGCCGGCCAACCTAATGTTTACGACAACATCTACAACGTCTGTGTTGGTAACATCATTCTTACTTGCGCTGGTGCCATTCCCGGATACTGGTTTGCCGTTGCCACTCTTGACACCGTTGGACGCAAGCCTCTTCAAATTATTGGTTTTGCTGTTCTTACTGTGCTCTTCTGTATCATTGGTTTCGCTTATCACAAGATTTCTGACCATGGATTGCTTGCTCTTTACGTTCTTTGCCAGCTCTTTGAAAATTGGGGTCCCAACACTACTACTTTCATTGTTCCTGGTGAGGTTTTCCCTACCCGTTACCGTTCCACCGCTCATGGTCTCTCCGCTGGTTCCGGCAAGATTGGTGCTATCATTGCCCAGACTGCCATCGCTCCTCTCCGTACTCGCGGCTGTCCTGGTGAATCTTGCTGGTTGAACCACGTCATGGAGATTTTCGCTCTCTTCATGGTTCTTGGTGTCTGCACTTCCTTTTTGATCCCCGAGACTAAGCGTAAAACTCTTGAACAGATCTCTGAGGAATGCCACGGTGAGTTCAACTACAAGGGACCTGCTGCCGTTGTTGAGGATGATTCTGAGTCTTCCGAGAAGAAGGCTGAGGTTTAAATGTGGGATTAGTTCTTTGTAGATTTTTGTTGTTTAAAGAAAAGTGTTTTGTTTTAATATTTGCGGGTTTTAATTTTCTGTTTTGTCGTTTAAAATACTAATGTTATCGTGATTTGTTTCACAATCATATGGTCAGTGAATTGGTTTAATTTTTCATGTACACTTGCAATGTCGGAGTATGATCATCTCTCATAAAATCGAAGAATCATTACTTATTTTAGATGAATTTATCTTTTTATTTTTTTTTTTGCATGATATATTTGGATATATACCCTCGAAATAAATTTCATTCATTAATGATGGCGCAGTCGTACTCTTTTAAATAGCAGAATCTAGGCGGATAAACCTTACAACCTCTCGGTCTGCGGACGAAAGGGCTAGTTGTTGGCAGGTGTGGGTGTGGATTGGGCGCCAGTTACCTGGACCGATTTGAATGGCGGGAACACGGCCATTGTCGGCCAAACCCGCATCCAGCTAGCTCTTGTTGACACCCGACTGCAGTCTTCGCCGATGCCTGGTCTTCTCCTCTGGCCCCACTCACAGCCGTGTTCCAAAGTTTCGAAGTTTCGCCCTATTCCTTCAAAAATAATTTTTCTTTCCCCGCCGCCGACAAAAATTTAAATACTGTACCGAAATAGACTACCACTAAACGCCGCAGTTAAAACATTTTTAAGGTTATTTGCTGAGACAATCCGGTAGCTCGGTTATTCGCGGCCGAGCCGCAGGGCAAACGGCGAATCGGCGTTATATCGGGTGAACAGGTGAAAAGTCTCCTAGCTCTCTAGAAATTTTGAATGAGGTCGTTACAAAGGAAAAGAAAATGTTTTTGAAGCGGGAGTTGATGCGTCTGATTAGCTAGAGCGGATGCCGTTAGTAAACCGAGGCATAAACCTGGAACGGACAGTTTTCCGCATTGTGCTCGAAGGCTGCCGGCATTGGTAAGATGGAGCTCGGCGCACTCCAAAAAATATCTGGTGACCTATTAAACCATCATTGTTAAACTGCCAATTTCGGTCTCAGTATTAAAGTGGGTATCCAGCAGAATATTTGAGTTTTTTTGGTTTGCTAATTTTGATCAAATAAACTCACCGTCCTGATCTCCGACATATAAACGTCTTACAGGTCCATAAGCTGAAAAGTTCTCTGATTTGATCGCATTTTGACTGCATTCAAAAGATGCAGTCCTCGTAAATCTTCCTTTGTCGTGGATACAATGACGTCACGTACAAAAGCCCACCTCATTTTGTCATTGAGATTTCCCCAACTATCCGGACAAGAAAGTTTTTAAGAGTGTGATTAACTTCCGGCTTATAAGATCAGTGGTGTATTAAGGTAGCAGTCACATCAGTCGCTCTCTCCAAATATTTGTGCTAGATCCCGTAGACTGCGTCGGTTTTCTGTATGCCGTGACAGTTTCTGCAGCGTTAGTAACGTGTTGATTACTCGCTAGTTTTTTTTCCCGATATGGCGAGACACTGACTCTTACAAATGCAGTCTGTTTCTACTCTATCCGATGTATCCAGATTAAAATTCTATAGTTTCGATCCCAGATTTTGGGGGGACACATGCTGTTATGTATTGAAAATCTTATTCCTGTGGCGTAGAAGAGCTCTTCTTGTCAACGAGTAGGTCATCTGCATTAATAATATTTTCGGTTTTTCAGATGTAAGTTCAAAAAGCACTGAACTCTATAATTATTAAAGAAAACACGAATCGTTTTAGTGCCATTTTTCCGTAACTTCCCAATAGTAAAAGTTGGAGATATGCCAAAAAACTCAAGATTTTAACAGAAAGCAAACGCGTGGGGTCATTGATACGGCTATATGATCGCAACGTGGCGACTAGTCAATTTTCTTAGTCGTCAAACCAATGTAATTGCATTATTTTCTTGACGTCGTGGCATTGCGAATTACTGAGCAAACAGAATATTTGAAGACGGAAAATGGACGTGTGGAGTGAATTACGGAGACCACAGTTCGAAAGCCGCGCCTAAATATTCCAAACCAGAATTCCGAATCCCCAAGTGGCACTCAAATGGTATAACCAATTTTTCAATGTCAAGCCATTCGAGCCCTTTGTAAAAAATCACAAAAAATTTCTGCAAATTATAAATTCTTTTGTAATAAAAGGCGTCCAAAAAGGTAGGGCGATTACTGTTGTATCTTGATGCAATTTGCCCAAGTCTTTTCAATGTTGTGCGATTACAAAATGGCAGAGTTGAGAATATTTTAGACAGCTTCTACGAAAATATAAAGCAGCCTGCTATCTACGTATATTTATAACCAAAACAGACAATAGGAGTTTTTTAAGAGAAACTATGATCTATTGAATGCGTAATACAAGCGGAATTCCACATTAAGCAATTACAGAACACCAACCCCTTGTCGCATATATTTACCCGGCCAGATAGATTACCCTTCTTTCAGGGTGCTCGCGCGCACAAAAAAATCTGGACACGATTCTGTCCACATGATCTGGCAGCAGTCTGCTTTCACTAAATAAATAGTCGCTTTAAATCAATTGCATTTATTTCAACTGCTGGCAGTCTGAATAATACTGGACAGAAAGCTTTTGTTACTGGTGTTGGGATTATACGATTCCTCTGTAGTTGGCGCACTTAAAGCGAGAAAGCTGGCTTAAAGTTTCTACTCGTTGGTTCTACACACGAAATCGCCGTCGTCTCGACACCCTCTCTTCAAGGTCCCGTTCAATCCTCATTACGGCACAATTTCATACAGAGCAGAAAAGAAGGCTGTATATATAAGTAAATGGAAGATCAGGTCGAGCAGGCGGTAGAGATTGCATTGAGCGGAAATGCTGATGTGAATCTGAAGCAGCAGGTGCGTTAATATGATTTTGTTCTATCATCTATATTCGTAATTGTGAGCTGCAAAATACTGACAGCAACAAATATAGGCTATGGCCTTCTGCAACCAGATCAAAGAATCGAACGATGGATGGCAAATATGCCTTGCGTTGTTCATGGGCGAACGAAAAAGGTATTACAATTCTATTGTTTCCACTAGCCTCGTTTATCTAATCTTCATTGTTTCAGATCACCCGCTGTTAGATTTTTTGCTTTGCAAGTCGTTGATGATGCTTTGGTTAAAAGGTATGGACTGATTCTGGAAGAATGCTTATGAAGAAGACTAAATGCCAATATTGTATATACTTAGGTTGAACGGAAATGATAAGCAGCTAAATGATTCCTCGCTGGCCAACGTAAAGGATGCTTTACTTTCATACATCCAAAGAGAATACAGTCCACAAAATAGTGCCGAAACCGATGCAGTCTGTGCGTATTCTACTTCAGAAAAATTACTGGGATCGCTTTTGCTAACTTTTACTAGTCATGCAAAACAAATTGGCGCAGACAATCACTTACTTTTTCCTCCTTTCCTACCCGCATACTTGGCCAACTTTTTATGACGACTTAATCGCCTTATCATCAATAGGAGGTCATCTTCAGAATGCTCGAGGATTACAATTGTTTCTTCGAGTTCTTCTATCCCAACATGACGAAATTGCCGATACCCTGATCCAACGATCGAATAATGATGCTCGTCGAAATGTTACCGTTAAAGATGAAATTCGGGTCGGTGATATGGCGAAATTAGCGAATAATTGGAGGGAGATTCTTGTACAGTGGACTAGTAGAGAAGATGGATATTTAATTACAGAAAATTGCTTAAGAGTGATTGGGTCTTGGGTTTGTAAGTGACTTTTTTTTTTGTTTTTCTATGACGAATGCAGGCAAGCTAACAAACTGTCTTGAAGCGTGGATCGATATATCGTTGATAGTAACTCCACAGTATATGCAGATTATTTTTGGTATCCTTGGAAATGAATCTTTACGGGGAGCAGCATGTGATACTTTATCAGAGATTGTGAGCAAGAAAATGAAGTCTGCCGATAAGTTAGAATTGATTGGATTACTCAATTTGCCTCAGTTGATTAGCCAGTTGCCACTCGGATCCGATCCTGAATTTACAGAAAAGGTGGCTCGATTAACGAATGTTGTTTGCCTAGACTTGATAAAAATCTTAGATGAGGTAAGTTTATTGCTGTTGTTGAGTGGATTCAAGTACGCTTGCTAACGAAAATTTTGAAAGAATCAACTTCCTCCCCATTTGTCAGATAGTGCTGAAAGTTTATTACAACAATATATGCCATTCGCAATTACCTTTTTATCCAATGAATACGATGATACATCAACGGAAGTTTTCCCAACCATTTCTGACCTTCTGTCATTATTCCGAAAAGAGAAGAAGAGAAATAGACAATTAACAGAAAATCGATCAGCAATTGTTGCTTCTATTTTGAACACGGTAATTTTGAAACTGAAATACGATGAGACAATGAGTTTTCATAATGGATCTGACGACTCCGAAAACGAGTTTCTTGAAATCCGAAGTCGCCTGCGGTTGTTTCAGGATGCGGTGGCAGCAATTAACGAAGACTTGTTCATGGATACAATTTCTAGCGTTGTTATGGAATGTCTGTCAAAGCAAGATTGGAGGGATGTTGAACTTGGATTGTTTGAATTGGGTGCTTATAGTGACGGCCTTCGTAATGCTGCAGCATTACCATCTAAAGGCTCAGAGAACTCAAAAGCTGTTGGACTACTGAACAATATGCTTTTGAGAATGACAGGTTCAAATGTGCTTTCTATAGGACATCCAGCGATTAACCTACATTACATGGAGCTGGTGGTCAAAAATACCAAATTTTTTGATTCGCATAAGCATTTGATTCCGCAGATGTTGGAGATTTTCGTTTCAGGTGTTGGAATTCATAGCTCATATATTCAAGTCCAAGTACGTGCTTGGTTCTTGTTTTACAGATTTATTAAGCTCTGCAAAGCTATGATCGGTGATATTGCAGAGACTGCACTTAATGCTATTGGTGATTTGCTCGTCATCAAAGCTGAATTATCGCAGAAGGATGATAATGATTCTGATATGTCAGAACCTGGTGCAGGAGATGCGGATAATATTGACGGCCGCTTATACCTATTTGAAGCTTCAGGGATTTTCGTCTCTGTTGATGCAGTGTCAAATGAGAAACAACTCATGCTCATTAAGGTAAGTGCAAATTGCATATCTTTTAGTCGATAAAAGGAACAAATGTAATTAACCTAATTTCTAGAATATTTTGAACCCAATTTTCGCCGATATGGAACAGAGCTTACCTCGTGCCCTTGAAGATTTTAGGCTAGCTCTTCAAGTTCATCACGATATAATGGCGATCGGCACATTTGCTCGTGGAATTGCGGATGGTGGAAAAGCAATTACCGAGCCAGTCCGTGAACAGTTTTTGCTTGCAAGTCGCGCAATTCTAGTATCTCTCGAAACACTTTCTGGGCTTGAAATAATTCGCGAGGCTAGTAGATTTGCGTTCACTCGTATGGTACCTATTTTGGGACAATCTATCTTGCCTGAGATTCCTGTTCTTGTGAACAGACTACTTTCTGAGAGTAGCACATCTGAGCTAATTGATTTCATGAGCTTCTTGGGACAATTAATCCATAGCTTTAAAGGGGAGCCAGGGATGTTTGACATGTTGGATAGAATTCTTGGTCCGCTATTGACTAGAATTTTTTACTCGTTAAGCGTATCAGCAAACGGATCGACTGACGAGGAAATTCAACAAACTGAAATGAAGAAGGCGTATTTGAGTTTCATGCTTGGCGCTCTCAATAATGGAATGGCTCCTGTGCTCGTTAGTGACAACAATCGAGCAATGTTTGATTCTGTATTACAAAGCATTGCTCACTATACTACTACCAGCAATGACTCATTCATCAAGAAGATGGGAAGCTCGGTTTATCCACGGCTCGAAGATATCCGTAACAAAAGTATCCGGTAGTGGACTATCGATCTTATTTTCTTCGCTACAGTTGCATTATCCTCGCCATACTAAATTATAGTATACATTTATAACTTTATCTTCTGTTTATACATTGTCATATAGACTCTGCACGATACATAGTTGACGCATACTCGTACTTTTCTCTCACCATTCCCCCCCCCTTCTTTTTTTCTTTATTTTCGCGGCGTGTTTATTTCGATTGTTGACGTTGTACATAATTGAATGCCATTTTATATCTGATTTTTTGTTCAAAATATTTTGCTAGGAGTCGAAAAATTGTACTTGAGTCTTCGCCAGCTGGCTTTTTTATTTCATTCTATTTTATTTTATTTTCGTTGTTAATGATTCATTTCGCTAAGAGTAGTAGAATCAAATCAGCTTTGCACGCACAACTCAACTTGTTCTCCTTGTTATATATGCTACTTAAGTGCGCTGTGCGCGTTAATGAATTGAATGTAATTATGAAGAAAGATGTGATATAACGCGAAAGTAGAAAAAGGCAATATAAAGCATTGGACGTGACAAAGTTATATATATGAATGATACACTAATAAATGGTAGAAAAAAAGCAGCAGTATTTTTTGAATGCCCGTATAAACGAATTTAAACTCAGTAAGCAGGTAAAATTAGCGCTCGCGGTGCTAGTTCGATTGGTTATAAAGTGGTATAATGTCGCCTGTAATTACGCTACTCCAATTATTATATTCGGTAAAAGAACATTAAAGCGGGGTATATATTGACTACGGGGGACAATAAACAATTGTTAAGTTAAGGTCTGAGGAATTACTGTTTCCTGTCCAGCACTGTTGTACTCTTGTGTGATGGCGCCCTGTTATAATAGCATTAGGACTGATTGAAGACTAAAAAAGTGGTATTTTAACTATATTTATTGTAGTTATTCTTTAACTGAAAATGAAATTTGAAAGACCAACATAAAGAGTTGAGAAATATAAATTACGAATATGCAATTTAACAGTATTCAGGGAGATTATAAAAGGAAACTCACATAGAAGTGAAACTACATCACACTTATAAGATTTACTGCACTTTGATTTGCTTTCTATTTATTTTTATGGACTGTTTGTATTTTATTTGCAAAAATCTCACATTTTGTATTCTATTCTACAATAATGCCTTTAAATTCTCAATATTAGTAACCAATGACATAAGTTGTTACAGAATGCATAGATGTTAAACAGCCATGACAGTTGTGGCATAATTTAGTTTTCAAGCCTTAAATCCAGCCTTGCAGCTGCTCACAGCCCCCGTTTCGGACGATCTTTTCGAGATCATTCAGCGCTTGTGCGGTCTCAAAACCAACTTATCTTCTTTCTACGCACAAAGAATTTCTTTGTGCTTTATTTGTTTCTTGCTTGTTTGGTATTTCAACCAATTCGCGGGAAGTAGTTGTTATAAACGGCTTGTCGGTCAATTTTTGGCGAGTTTGAGTGAGCCATTTTTCGATTTGTTTTTTTTTGGGGTGCGCGTCGAATAAGAGACATTATCAGCAAAAGCCCAATTTAACTGGCAAATTTCTATTCTAAAAGCTATACAGAATTATTTCATAATGTCTGATCCATCATCCGAGGAAGATATTCCGTTGTCGAGACGCAAACAAGGTGTGTTTCTTCCTGGCGCGTCGTCTTCACGCGTTAGACGCGTCATATTGCTATTTTTACGTCCATATCTTTGGATATTATGCATTTGCGGTATAGAGTATCAGAAAATTTAACAGAGATGATTAGAAACTAAAAAAAGGAAGCTTAAAGTCGAGAAAGTTGAATCGGATTTTTCAGAGGATGAAGTTCCATTGGTATGTTTGGCTTATACGTGTTTTTTTCTGACCTGTTAAGTTTCTTTACAAATTATACTGACATCTTCATTAGAAAAAACGTGCTAAAAAAGTTGTAAAAGTTGAGCGATCTGTCAAGAAAGTGAAGTCTGAATCAGCACCAGATCCGTCAACAGCACCTGAATTGAAACCTAGCGTTAATGGTAAAGCTAATGGCAAAGCTAATGGTAAAGCCAATGGTAAAGCTAATGGGAAGACCAATGGAAAAGCACTAAAGAAAGTTGAGAGCGAGACAGATTCTACGCCTGTACCTCCGCCTGCAAAACGAGGGTCGAAGAAATCATCTACTCCAGACGACGAGGCTGACCAAGAAGAGGAAGCCTATAAATGGTGGGAAGCTGAACAGAACGATGGCTCAGTTAAATGGACTACACTTTCCCATAAAGGAGTATTATTCCCACCTCCTTACGAACCATTGCCAAAAAATGTAAAGTTAAAGTATGACGGACAACCGGTTCAATTACCTCTTGAGGCTGAAGAAGTTGCGGGTTTCTTTGGTGCAATGTTAGAATCTGAGCATGCAAAGAATCCTGTTTTCCAAAATAATTTTTTCAATGACTTTAAAGCTGTGTTAAAAAAGGCTGGTGGTGCAGTAAGTATTATCATTTTTCTTTTCAAATGTCGAGATTATCTCAAAGGGGGTCTTTTTTTGACATTGACATTAACATTTCTGTATATAGAATATTGCAATCGAAGAATTCAACAAGTGCGACTTTAGTGAAATATTTAACCATTACGAAGAAAAACGCCTTGAAAAGAAAAACCTCTCAAGTGCCGAAAAGAAGAAAATTAAAGCAGAAAAAGATAAACTTGAAGAAATCTATAAAGTCTGCTATCTTGATGGTCGAAAAGAGGTTGTTGGTAACTTTCGTATCGAACCACCTGGCTTATTCAGAGGTCGTGGATCACATCCTAAAACAGGTAAATTGAAAGCTCGCGTAATGCCTGAGCAAGTGACTCTTAATATTGGTGCTGAAGCGGAAGTTCCAAAACCACCTGAGGGTCACGAATGGGCCGAAGTTAAGAATGACAATACTGTTTCGTGGCTTGCTACATGGAAGGAGAATATAAACGGGGCTACGAAATATGTCTTTTTAGCAGCTAATAGTTCGTTGAAAGGTATGAGTGATTTCAAAAAATTTGAAAAAGCACGTCAATTGAAGAATTATATCGATGCTATTAGACAGGATTACAGACGTGAGCTTAAAGATGAAAAAATGGTCAATAGACAACGTGCGACTGCAATGTATCTCATTGATGTTCTCGCATTGCGAGCTGGCGGTGAGAAAGGTGAGGACGAAGCTGATACCGTTGGTTGTTGCTCCTTGAGATACGAGCATGTCAGTTTTAAGCCTCCTAATATTGTGGTTTTTGATTTCTTAGGTAAAGATTCGATCAGATTTTATCAAGAAGTTAAAGTTGATCCTCAGGTTTACAAAAACTTGAAGCTTTTCAAACGAGATCCAAAGCGAGAAGGTGATGAATTATTTGATCGCCTTGATCCTCCTTCACTTAACAAACATTTACAAAATTACATGCCCGGTCTTACTGCGAAAGTTTTCCGTACATATAATGCTTCAAAAACAATGCAAGATCAGTTAAATAAGATTCCAAACAGAGGAACAGTTAATGAGAAATTCGTCGCATTCAATGCAGCTAATCGAGCAGTTGCAATTTTATGTAATCATCAACGTACTGTTTCAAAATCTCATGAACAATCAGTTGGTAAAATTGAAGACAAAATTCTTGAAATTAAATTTCAGCGGTATCGTCTGAAAATGCAACTTGCACAACTCGAACCTGCAAGAAAGAAAAAAGAACCAGAGTTTTTTGAACGTGATCCTGAACTCACTGATGAAATTATTGATAAAATTACTGATTCAATAATCTCTAGAGAACGCGAAAAAATCACAAAGAAAGTTCTACGAGATAATGAAAAACGTATAGCTGAAGGTGAAAAGGGACTTTCTTCAAAAGAAATTGAAAATGAAACTAAAGACAAACTAAAATCTGCAGATGATCTCGCAGCAACTTTTAAAAAGGAAAAAAAATCAAATTTTACAAAACCCGAAGTATCTATTAATAACGCAGAAAAACTGCTGCAACAAATTGAAAAGTTAAATGAGCGCTCTATTAATATTACTCTGCAACTCAAAGATAAAGAGGATAATTCAACCGTCGCTTTAACTACGAGTAAAATCAATTATATCGATCCTAGATTGACAGTCATGTTTTCAAAGAAATTTAACGTTCCTATAGAAAAACTCTTCTCAAAGACTTTAAGAGAGAAATTCAAATGGGCTATTGAGTCCGCGGATGAGAATTGGACATTCTAATTTCGCTTTTGCTATTTCGATTGCAATGAGGTACGGAGTATTATTAGATTATATGTTTCATTTAGCAGAGATACGGCATAGGTGGTTAAAAATGTATAGTAAAAATAGCCGGAAGAAAGAGGGATGCATTATTATTGTTGCCGCTATGTAGATCTAGTCTGCACTTGTCTGTACAGTATTCAAAATATTGTGATGTACGTTAGAAAGGAAAAGCATAATTGTATGATTTAGTATTTACAAAACAAAACAAAAGAATAAACAAAAAGCAAAACAAAAGAATAAAATAAAACCTAAATAGTTACCCCAAAGAACAGAACAAACATATTGGCGCTAATAATACAAGTCATAACTTCTTTATACATCAAGAGTCCATCTGCTTTTTAATCTGCTCGTATAATTCCTTTGCAGTTGCTTCTTGTCCCATTCTGAGAGCGTATTGCATCGGTTGACCATTTTCTATAGCTGATATTCGTATAAACTTCTCGCTAGCCATTGAACTTTTCATACCAGGTACAATTTCAACACCTTTATAAATCGGCAGATTGAGAATAACCCGTAAAACACCATCAGACCGCATGACAATACGAGCCTTTGACTTTCGCGCCCGTGTAATTGGTGTTGATTCCTTACTTGTTGAATCCTCACTGGCAGATACAGGAGTACCATCAGATTCTGGTTCTTGTGCTGATAGTTTCTTTACATTCAAATGTAACGACCCCACACCTCGTTCTTTCCAGCCTTCAGCAGTCTTAACAGGATCAATTGCATATAGCTTTGCGCGGCAACTAAATATCGAAGTCTCAGATTCTTCACCAGTTTCGACTTTTTGTTCTTCTAACTTTAATTGCACATATGGTTCAAATTCTTCAGTCTTCTCGTCCTTTTCGGCCGTTTCGGATTCGAATTCGTTCTCTTTTTTACCGGTCTTTGCAGTTTCTCCTGAATTCTTCGGGCTATCACTAAATGCGGATAGAAATGGGTTTGAAGAGGAAAAAGAGGAAAACGGTTTTGTAATCGAAGACTATTTTAGATAGTTAGTTAACGTACTCATGAACGTATATTAAAAAGTAACCTTACATTCGAACTTTTCGATCCAAGAAATGACGTTCCAATAGAAAAAGGGGATGCGGTCTTGGACGGAGTACCACCAAACGCAGATGACGCGCTTGATGCGTAAAAGCTGAATGGAGTAGGTTTTTTTGCTGCGCTTGTGGAATCGTCGGACTTTGTGTTGTCCGCAGTTGATTCTCCAGTGGCCTCTGCTGTCTTTTCACTACTTTCTGCAATAGTGTCATTGGATCCCTCCTTTGTTTCTTCATCTGTCTCTTTCTTCGATTCAACCGGGGCTTCTTCGTTGGTTAATTCTTTCGAAGCTTGCTTAGTATCGACTTCAGTTTCGGCAGCAGGATCGACAGCAGAATCCTTTTCAGTCTCCGATTTTTCAACCTCCTCAGTTGCATCATCGGCACGGGATCGTTTCAAAATAGTTTCTTCGTGACCAGCTGGATCTTGCTCATCAGCAGCAGCCGCTGATGATTCGCGACTGCGTTTACGCGAAGCTGAAGGTGCTTGTTGTGTCGTAGTTGGTCCTTCGATCTTTGCCTCTGTTTCTTTAGTGGAAGCGGCTTTGTCTAATTCGATTCTTAATTAGTACTCACATAAAAGTTCAAATTCATTTATCTAATTATCTTTACCTTTTATATCATTCGCAATGGCATCTGCTGGCTTCTCGATCTCTTTGGTATCTCTCAGCTTTGTATCTGTATCATTTCCAGCTTTTGACACCTCAACTTCATCAACCACACCGACCTTCTCACTATCCTCCCTTGCACAAACACTCTCAACTTTAATTGTCTCCGCCATTTTTTCAATTTCTTCAAAATGCGTTCGTGGAATCAAGCAAAACCAAAATGTAAACAAAAGCTGCGTCCAGTGCCTTGCTGCAGACTGAGGCAAAAGAGAAGACCCATTATCCCCCAACCCTGTAAATAACTTAAAATGGAAACCCGTTCCCTTATTTTGAAAGACTGGAAAAGTATTGTTAGTACAATTTGTCGTGAAAGCAGGAAAGCGCAGGTGATAACTAGCTACTTTTCGTCATCTTTCTTTCTGGCAGGCTTATTTGTGATTGATTTTAATATTGGAGCAAAGATATATGCTTGAGCTGTTTTAAATATTTGCGTATCGAGCGGTTTTTGAAGCGCAGTCGGCAATTGTTTTCTAAGCGGAAAGGAACGAGGGAAAAACAAGAAAAGGTCGCTTTGATATATTCGAATATTTACATATATTACAAAGTCCTTTGAGAATTAATATATGACGCACGAAGATTGTTCCATTGATTTCCGGATAACAAGTATATGAAAGGATGAATCGAACAGGTGCGTAATTCGCGATACGGTGTTTATTGATTGTAGAATCTGTGATGCTGATTCGAGAAATATTGTTCAGGCCAACCACCGCAGAATCGATCGCACGGCTTCTCGAACGTAATCACGTCAATGAATAGACCGAGCAGCATGCAACAGCAGCCGATGAATTCAGCGGCTGTCGCTGCTGCTGTTGCTGCAAATAACCAGCGCGGTAAGTCTGATTTTTTGATGTCCTACTGCTTGCGCTGATCGTCGCCGGAGAACGAATTGAACGGGTTTTATTGACATTGTACTTTATATCCACAGGACAAGTACCACTGTGGGGAAACGGAGCATTTGGTAAACCAATGCAAACGCAGTCGCCAGGCATACGATCTGCAGGCAACCCAGGTATAGGCGGAGGCCCATTTGCTGGCGGCGCGCTTGATATGGACGAGTTTCCTACTCTCGGACAAGCTACAGCAAAGTCGTATTCTGCAGCAACAGGAACTGGAAGCAGTGGCAATTCAATCAGCGGATTTGGTAATCAGCAACAGCAGCAGCAGCAGCAGCAGTTTAGTACTCGCTCTGGAACGCAGTCGCCTATGTCTATGGTTTCACGTAATGGACCTCCTGGGCTTGCTCAACAACAAAGTCTTGATGCTGCTCACCAGCAGCAATTGTACATGCAACATCAGCAACAACAACAGCAACAACAGCAGCAGCAGCAGCAGCAGCAGCAACAACAGCAAATACAATTCCAGCAACAGCAACAGCAGCAGCAAATCGGACTTCTCCCAACTCTTGGAGATCAGATTGATGACAAGAATTGGCCAGATAGTCCTCGTGTGGGAATAGGAAGTGGAAGCAGTAATTTGAACGGAAATAATGTTCCAGCGCATAATTACAGTAACAACTCCGTTGGATCAATGATGGGTGCTCCTGGTGATAGTACTTCAAATGGCGCTCAACATGATGAAGGCTCACGCGATTTCGACGAACAACAGCGGCTAGAACACGAATACACCAACATGCTACGAAGGAATCCCGCTAATGTATGGAATATGCAACCGCAACCACAAACAAATGACGTTAATAAAGATGAGGACTCGCAAGAGGAGAAAGTTGAAAGTATGCCATTTGGACTGAGTGGATTAATGAATTTTATGAAAACTGAGAGTAATAATGATCTTGCTTTGCTCGCAATGGGAAGTGATTTAACAACTCTTGGACTAAATTTAAACCAACCTGAGTATGTCTCCATTGTTTGAAAACATTATGATTGAACGAATTCTAACAAGCATTTATAGTGCTGAACCGTTAAGTCTGACGTTTGCCTCTCCTTGGGCTGAAGCATCCAATACCAAAGTCGAACCAGATTTCCACTTACCGTCATGTTATCACGTTCAATCCGCTCCTCCACAACAGACCAAGATCTCAAACTTCTCCGATGAAACTCTTTTCTATATTTTCTACTCCATGCCCCGAGATTTTATGCAAGAAGCAGCCGCTGCTGAATTAACCACTCGTAATTGGCGGTATCATAAAGAGCTCAAAATCTGGCTTACAAAAGAACCTGGTGCTGAACCATTACAGCAAAATGTACATTACGAGCGTGGAATTTATACATTTTTTGATACTAGTACGTGGGAACGCGTTAAGAAAGAATACGTTTTATATTATCAAGCTATTGCGTAATGAATTTGCTTAATTTTTCCATTTTATTTTATTTTATTTTATTATATTTTTCTTTCTTTTTAGTTCTTTGATGCAAATCGATGCTGGTGTAGCAATTTTCTCTGTTTTTTTTTTTTCATATTCTGTTAAAGATACTAACGCTTTTGTTTATTTTTGTTATTATTTTTATTTTTCTTGTTTTGATTTGAAGAAGCATCGGATATTTTGTGTATATTATTATCCAATTAAACCAACACAAATAAATGAATTTAAGAATATGTAGTGATATTTCAACATGCATCTAGTTTTTCTTTTTCAGAGCTACGCCGTTCAAGGAAATTTGATAAATGACTAGAATACCTGTTTATAAGTAGGAATATAGATATATACATCTATTTAAGACACAAAAAATGGGGATAAATCTACTTATAAATACCGGCTCAAAATTCAAATACAGCACAACAACAACAACAACAACAACAACAACAACAACAACAACAACAAAAGATGAGATCAAATTATAAGACATACACAGGAAAGAAAAAAACAAAGATAAATAGGTTTTGTAAAAGAAACAAATATCGTTTTCTAGGGTTTTTTTTCTTTTACGAGTGTTTACTCAAATGCAGTAAACTCTTCATCATCAGCAGGACGTTGCTTGAGAACAAGTGGTTTACCTTCAATCCGCTGATAAATGTCCTTGACATCATCAGTAGTTGTTTCGAAGTGACTAGTGGCATCATAGCTCTTGGAGATATAAACATGGTCCTTAGTTCCATCTTCAACAGGTTCCAATAAATCAGTTATTCCAACAAATTTCTCCAAAACAGGGCCGAGTAAATGCATAGCAGGAGTTATTTCGTTAAGTGGGTTATCGGTTTCCATTATAGTTGAAACGATAGCAAGGTAATGACCCTTTGAAGAAACATTATGGGCGGTAGAAACCATTGCAATGTATATGTCATGCTGTCTTCCGACTTGGTTTTGTGGAATGACGATTTGAAGAGAATCAGCGTTGTCAGTGTTGGGAATAGGACGCGTGAGTACACAAATAACACGAATGACCTTTCCGGTCTTGCGGACCTTTGACGGGAAATAGGTAGGATCTCCGATGATAATCTTTGCCCGAGCAATTTCCTCACCAGAGCGAACACCAACAGCTACACCATCTTCATAGACAATCTCATCAACGGGCTTGTCAAGCATATACGTACCACCATAAATGGCAGAAAGACGAGCAAATCCTTGAGGCAACTCGCCGAGACCGTAAAGCGGATAGAGGTAAGGAGATTTTCCGAATCGGGCCATCGATTTAACGTAGAGCAGAATTCGTTCAACAGTCTCACGGGCGGGCTTAGTGAGATAGTCGTCGTCGAGGTAAAGAGCCATAGCATGACCAATAAAATCCTTAGTTCCAGACTCGAGTCCAAACTTGTTGTAAACTTCAAGCATGGAATTACGGTCAAGGTTGAGACCTTGGTAGGTGGAAGGATTTCCTTCTTCGTAATTGCTGACGAACTCGAAGAATCGTTTCATACGGCGCTTTTCGAAAAGGCCCATCAAAGGCGAGCGAATAGCTTCCATCTCGTTGGAAGGAACCTTTGCGATTCGACCATCGCGATAGACATAGCTGCCGGATATTTGCTTGAATTCCATATAGCGAGTGACATTCGTGTGCTTCATTCGTTGTTAGTTTGATCAGACATAAGGAGCGTATATTGATATGAAAAAAGGAGACATACAACAAGAATATTTGTGAGTTCCCCGTTGGCCATCAAAAACTTGGGAATCAAGTCGACGTTCCAGTCACGGTCACGACCGAGACTCTGGCGAGGTTCATCGCCAGGACGGAATTTTTCGTAAATCTAAGAGAGACAATTAGTAATAATTTGGTATAAACAGTTGTTGAATAAACACTTACTTGTGAAAGAGTTAAACTCGCACTCTCACTGCGTAGATGGTCAGAATGAGAGGCGCAAATCGAGGAAAAGATAAATCAATCATACCCGCCATAATGGTCCTGTCGATCAATGTGAAGGACTTTCTTTCCCTCGACACTGAAAATACCGGAAAGAATACATTCAGTCAGACCTATGAGAAGAATAAACATATTAGAAATACTGCATATAATTGGCGGTAAATGATCTTGAGAAGCCATACCAGTGCCTATTGAAGAATCCAGTTAGCAATTGATTGATATCCAGCACAAATAAACTCACAGTCTCCACTCACCAAGAACGATAACGTCGTACTGCTCATCCATTGCAACTAAATAGCACAAAATAATACCAACAAGGCTACTAATATAAAAGGTATTTAAAACGAATTGGAATACACCAACGACTTTAGGCTTCTTATTGGAGTATCGCGGTGATCAATGTCCTGTCTCCACAGTCACTCTTTGATGCACGTGATATTGAATGCTGTACTACAGGACTTTTTTTAAGGAAAGCAGGTTTAATTTACCAAGCCAGATTATAATGCGGATACATATATTGCTTGCTGTGGGTTTGTTTTGTTTATATGAAGGAGTGTTGGGATCATTGGGCGATGTTCTGCCTGAATTTCGACAGTGCGTGTCGAGGTGTGTAGACAGCGTGTGTGTATATTCGCCGGAACTGCCGCTGTATTTGACTGTGTTTGCCTGGGATTGTCCTCAGAACTGTGATTATGAATGCCAGCGCGAAATCACAGCAGAAAGAATTGAAGCAGGTCAAAAAGTGCTTCAGTTTCATGGAAAATGGCCGTTCAGGCGGTTTTTGGGTATTCAAGAGCCGGCGTCGGTCATTTTTTCAATGCTCAACTTTGTGCCTCATTATTTTGCTTTCAAAGACTTCACGTCGTCGAAATCGCTGATGGACGATGTCAGATCCGGGTTCTACATGCGAAAATACTACATCATGATGTCAATCGTGGGCATGAACGCGTGGGTGTGGTCGTCGGTATTTCATTGCCGTGACTTCAAAGTGACGGAGCGACTGGACTACTTTTCAGCCGGGATCACAGTCATGGCAGGGTTTTATTTTGCTGTTGTTCGAGTGTTTCGACTTGACCGGCCGTCGAGGAAGATTGAGAGACGAATTGCGACGGTTCTGTGTGTTGCTGCTGTTGCGCTGCACATCCTGTATCTGTCGTTCATCCGGTTCAGCTATAGCTATAACATGGCCGCAAATGTTGCAGTTGGACTGATACAGAATGTTTTGTGGATTTACTTGTCGCTCAAGACTTTTTTCTCTTCCAGTAGCCGACAACTGTGGATGCTGTTTCCGGTGGTGAATGTACTTTTACTGAGCGCTGCGATGTCTTTGGAGCTCTTTGATTTCCCGCCAGTGGGCGACACTCTCGACGCACACTCGCTTTGGCACGCAGCTACAGTAATCCCGTCTTTCTGGTACTATAGATGGATAAAGATGGACGCAGCTCACGAATCCGGAGCGAAGAAGAAGATGTAGGGGATCAAGTGCAGTGCCGCGCATTATGCTCTGTTTGTGAGAGTGTCGACGGGAAGAGATACTGCGAAGTGCATGTACGTATGTTTTTACAGAATAGGAACAATAGTAATATATAATTGCAATAGACAGTAATGAATGCAGATTAGGACGCATTTGCCATTCGAGGAGAAGCGAAGAGGAAGACGCACGCTGTGCGGCGTAAACCGGTTTAGTACTGAACCGGTTCCGGTTCCGGAATCTTATTTCTCGTGCTCCAGTATCGTCACGTACTTTTAGATGACGAACCCCACCACCACCACTCCTCCTCCTCCTCCTCCTCCTCCTCCTGCTGGCCTGGTCTTTAGCACACTGCAGACACAATGCATTTAATTGTCACAGCAGAGACGTCGGAGGAGATTTATACGCTTGAGGTATCTGCGTCAATGACTCTGGCAGACCTGAGAGCGTACGTCGAGGCAGAGTCAGGCGTGCCGGTTGCTAATCAGATTCTGTTCTACCGGGCCAACAGTCTTGCGGGCGACGAACGCGAACTATCGTCTTTTAACATGGAGGATTACGACATGATTATGCTGCGGGTACAGCAGGAGCAGCAGCAGCAGCAGCAGCAGCAGCAGCAGCAGCAGCAGCCGGCGATATCAGATGCTGCGGCCGACGAGCAGACAGCCATCACGAACGACGTCGAAAAGGTCCGGCTGCAGATGCTCGGGGACCAGGCACTCTGCGACCTCGTTCGTCAGACGTATCCGGATCTCGCTGGTGCTGTGAACGATCCTCCGCGCTTCAAGCAGCTGCTCACGAGAATTGAGGAGTCGCGACTCGAGGCGGAGGAGATAAAGCGCAGAGAGCTGGTACGCATTGTCTGATCACTGCTTGCCGCCGTCGAATGATCTCGCGCTGACATCCTTTCTTTCTAGAAACGATTGAACGACGACCCATACAATGAAGAATCTCAGCGGAAGATCCTCGAGCTTATCCAGCAAGAGGCTGTCATGGAGAACCTCAACAATGCGCTTGAACACAATCCAGAGTCCTTTGGCCGCGTGCACATGCTCTACGTCCCCGTCGAAGTCAACGGACACGAGATCAAGGCCTTTGTCGACTCGGGCGCGCAAGCTACCATCATGAGTCCTTCCTGCGCCGAAGCGTGCCAGTATGTCGCTAGAGTTGCTCTTTCGCGCGTAATACTAACAATCTGCCAGTGTTATGTTCCTTCTCGACCGGAACTTTCAAGGCGTCGCCCGCGGTGTCGGCACTGCCAAAATCCTAGGCAGAATCCACTCTGCCCCGCTTAGAATTGGCAATGCTTTTCTTCCCTGCAGTTTCACAGTCATGGAAGGAAAAGACGTCGATCTTCTTCTCGGACTGGACAGTACGTGTTTTTTTCTCTTTTTCTTGTGTTAAAATACAAAGCACCCAACTTACACCAACACTTAGTGCTCAAACGTCACCAGGCAACAATAGACCTCAAGCGAAACCTGCTTGTGTTTGGCTCTGAAGAAGTCCCTTTTCTAGGAGAAGCTGATCTTCCTTCACAGGCGCGTCAAAGCAATCTTTCGGAAGCAGAAATCGCTGAACTCTCGCGTCGTTCTGAAGCTGAACACGAACGAGAACTTCAACAGTCACAAACGCAACTAGAGCAGCAGCAGCGAGACCAGTTTGGCCTTCAACAAGGAGGTCCATCAGAGTCTCAACCTCCAGCGCCATTACCTGAATTACAGTACTCACAACCTCAAGCACGCGGACAGCAGGAAGGAGAAGAAGGAGACGGAGAAGTAGTCGCAGAAGGCGTTACAACACGGCCGCAGCAGCCAGCTCTTAGACCAGATCAACCTCTTTTTCCAGAGTATATTCCACAACCACAAGCTTCATCCACAGCCTCAGCATCTGCAGGTCCTTCAGGCACTCCTCCTAGCACGTTCTCTGAGACTAGTATTGCGCAACTTATAAGCCTGGGTGTGTCTAGAGAAGAGGCGATAAGCGCTCTGCGAACAGCAAATGGAAACGTTGAGATTGCGGCTAGTTTGTTATTCCAGTGAATGCAATATTTTGTATTCTTTTTGATATGTAGTTGTGCTTTAGTGTGGTTGGGATTGGTTTTATTTGATTGTACGATTCTGATGATTATTGTAATATGATATTTCTGTCGGTACATGTCTTTTGGCGCTATTTTTCATTTTTGTATAGTTTTCCTTTGCTTTTATTTACAAGTAATTTGCATTTCTGATTTGTTGTTGATGTGAAATATAACTACTCTTTGCAAAATGTGTATATAATATATATATATATATGTATATATATGTATATATGTATATATGTATATATAAGTTTTTCGTTGATAAAGTATCGACGAGCCGCAGCTTATTAACAGAAATAATCTCTGCACAACAAATTATTACACTGCACAAACCATTCAAGCTTTTTTGCTTTATTCTTTTTTATCATTAATACAAATCAAATTGCAATAAAATCAAAGAAAAGAGAAATGGATCAAACAAGCCAATTCTACGATTTTTGTCGTAAAGCAGCGGAGGAAAAGGGTGTGCGCTGTTCATTAGATATTCCTCATGTTCAGTTTAAACAAGATCAAAACACAGACAATAATGAAAAAGATAGTCAGAAATGTGATTTATTTACTGCTGAAGCCCGTAAAATAGTATATATATATCCTGCATTTACTGTTTACTTATATAATGCTGACTATTCGGTATAACAGTACAATCATGTTGCATCATTAAAAACTTACCTGGCATCAATTCGACCTGCGTATCTCAATATATCAACACACGGAATGCTATCTTCAGGCACACAAATATCAGGATCTTTATCTCGGAAAACACAGAAACCTCTGACAAACGCTCAGCGCGATGAAATTGACTACGAATCGCGACTGATCCTTCAGCAATGCACAAATCGCGTGCGAGAACTAGAACTGCTCGCGACTCAAGTTGCTGAGACGCATACACAGCCTGAACATTTGTCTGTGAGAAGTACACTCGCAAGATTGTTTTTAAAAGAAGACGAGGATGCGGGCGGACAAAAGACACTTGCAATGCATAGACGTGGAATCACGCAGATATTGAACAAGATGCTTAAGGAAGTTACAGAGACTCAAACTGAATTACAGGAAGTTCGATTATCGCGTGATAATGAAAAGGCAAAGAGTATGTTGAACAGCAGAGGAGGCACATACAACAACAGCAGCTCTGAAAAGACTGCTGGCCAACCTTCAGCTATTACAATGCAACAACTTCTTTCTGAAGAACATGCAAGACAAGAAGCTCAAATGGCAGTTACTACGGATCCAGCGTTACTACAGCAACTTGAATCTGAAAACACTGCTTTACTAGCTGAATTTCAAGAACGACTCGAGCAAGCTCAACAAGCTGAAAAATCATTATACGAAATTGCAAGTTTACAAGGAGAATTAGCTGCGCACTTGGCAGAGCAAGCTGAAGTTACTGAGCAATTGTATAAAGATTCAGTGGATACAATGGGTGTAGTCGAAAGTGCAAATGAAGAACTTTTAAATGCTCGCAAACGAAATCGATTCGCGAGTAAAATGATCATAATCATGTCTTTATTTCTGGCATTCTTCCTACTCTTTGTGGATTACGCTACTAGTTGAATGTAATCTGCTGCGAAAAACTTCGCCCTTTGTGCGAATGCGACATCTAAAAACTATATACAAGAATATAAAAAACAGAAACCAACAACACGCCACGCCACGCCACGCCATGAGCCAGAAAGCATACAACTGCAAGATACAACAAGCCAAAACATCTCTAGTCTAAGTAACTATAGTCTTGAATACTAATAATTATGCGGTGAGGTTTCATCGAATGTTCAATGATGTAATCGCCATTAACGAGATCATTTTCATCAGCGCGAGTAGCGGCTTCAATTTCGTCTTTGGCAATGCCGACTTTAATGTGTCGGTTTATTATCCGTCGGCGAGCAATGTCGCGATCTACTTTGACAAACCATCTGCAAAAACGTAATTAGAAATCGAAAAATGTGCAACTATATATCAAGTGAGCACGTACAGTTCGTCCATGAGATTTGCAATATCGCTCCATGGTTGTTCGTTGAGATGGAGGTAATTTCCTTCGATGATTAGTATTCTGTCTGTAGGTAGTATTTCAATGTCATTTTCCACTGGATCCTTCACCGCGTGGTCAAAAGACGGGGCATATACAGGTATAGATCCAGCCGAGATGGGTTTTCTCAGTTTCTGAATCAAGGCGAGTAACGAGTCGGGATCAAAAGTGAATGGCGCGCCTCGACGAGCAATCGCCTCAGCAGCATTTGGCATTGCCGCCAAAGCAGCTCTGGTAAGATGAAAGCCGTCCATTGGAATAAACGCAGCTATTCTCTGTCCTGAAGGTGATTGTTGGTTTATTTTGTCGAGGACGACCTAGAGTGCATTTGTTAGCAGCACGCGACCAAACACAGCACACAACGTACATTTCCAAGCGTAGTCTTGCCACTCCCGGGAATTCCAGAAACCTATTCAAAATTATATCAGTTACAAAATGCAATTGAAGAGAGATCATTCAGCGAATTCAAGGACATACTGCGATGATGACTCGCTGGTCCGGCGCCGTACTAAAGAGCGAGTTAGCTGTGGCCCTCCTCCTCCTCCCCCGCAACGCAACGCTACGCAGGTCGCGAGCACTCACTTCTTGAGCAGATCCAAAGCATGTTTCGCTAATTCCTCAAAGGTCTCATCCATCTAGATCTGGCACAGATTGCAGGAGATTTTGCAGGTCAAGTTGCTGCGGGGGACTCTCGGCCGCCTTTTGGTCGCTGCAGGCCTAAAATAGTGTCTAAAGAATGCCGGAAAATAACACCCTGCTCGGTAAATCACAGCAATATCAGCTTAAACCAATGAATTCTAAATAGCTATTTGTACAGCAGCAAAAGTCGTGGTTTCTTTGGTTAATTGGACGTGTCAAGACAGAGAGTTGATCAGGACGAAAGGCCAGCTTCGGTCGAGCAATGCCCGGCGGGGCTGACCGGGTCAGTCTATCCCCGCACTCTGACCTGCGCCGCACAGGGTCAGAGGCTACTCCCGCCGAACCCTCGGAACTGGTCATTTGTTTACATTATTGATTAGCCCGGCCTGAAAGCAAGTTTTTAACAATTGTCATTGATTTCTTCACACACTGCTCAGTGCGTGTGTCTGTGTGTGTGTGTTGTAGGAAATAGAGTGTTAAAATCACTGCTGTGTATTATCTCATTCTATTAACAATCCTGTCTTCAGACTCTTTGCATGAACCAGTTCGCGTCCTGATGACCGGCAAGCCCTGGTCCTGTCTGTCTCCTCGCTCCAGTCCTCAGAAGCAGAAACTGATACAAAAGCAGCAAATGGGACAGAAAGCACCTCTGCAATCTGCTTTTTCTGCAACTCCTGTTTCTAATGGTCTCCTACATCGTGCTCCTATGCCGCCGACACCTCCTTCCGCATACATCTCTGCAAAAAGACCTGTATCCGAACAGAACCGTATCGGAGACTACGTATGTTAAAACAACAACGAAAAAGCGCTTCTTCTCTGATAAAGTTGCTGCTTTAACTAACCACATATACATAGTCACTGGGAAGTTTACTGGGAAAAGGTGCATTTGGAGAAGTCAGAAAAGCACTAAATCTCAATACCGGAGAAACCGTCGCTGCTAAACAAATCAGCCTATCCAACGTCAAAAAGTCAGAGATTCAACATATAATGGTATATATATTCATCTTTTTTGAGAAATCTAATACTTCTACTAAGACTCTTGGAAAGATTGAAATAGAACTCCTACGTAAACTGGATCATCCTAATATAGTCCGATATCTTGGGTTTGTCAAATCCGAAAACTTCCTCAACATCATCCTCGAGTATGTTTATCGTCTCGTTTCACTATACGTCCTGCTCTTATTAACTAAACTCGTCTTTAGGTACTGCGAAAACGGATCACTCACTGCGACTAGTAAAAATTTTGGCGTGTTCCCTGAGCACCTGGTCGCAATCTTTATTACCCAAGTCCTTCAAGGTCTCGTTTATCTTCATGAACAAGGTGTTGTACACCGTGATATAAAAGGTGCAAATATTCTCACAACAAAAGAAGGTATAGTAAAACTTGCGGATTTTGGCGTCGCAACTTCTCATACCATAGCTGCACTTGATTCGGATCCGTCTTCGGGACAAGAGCATGAAGTTGTCGGTACTCCAAACTGGATGGCACCTGAAATCATTCTTCTCGATGGCGCGACTTCGAAATCAGATATATGGAGCGTGGGCTGCACTACAATTGAACTTGTCACTGGCCATCCACCATATCATGAACTAGGGCAGATGCCTGCTCTATACCGCGTAGTCCATGATCGACATCCGCCACTACCTGAAGGAATCTCTCCAGAGCTCGAAGATTTTTTACTGAGATGTTTTCAAAAAGATCCGTCAAAGAGATCTTCAGCAAATGAATTACTCAATCATCCATGGATTAGAAACGCGGGCGGTTTAAATCATTACAACGAAGCGGTGGATACTATACTAATCAACTCCAAGCATTCACCTTTGACTCACGATAGATCACGCGATGATGTACGAAACAGCAGGAGTTTGGAAGAAGATCGCGATGGATTATATCGTTCGTCATGTCATAATGGACGTATCACACCTCCTACATCTTTCTCTACGCCTGCATCTCCCCTCACAAAAACTCCACCTGCATCTAGCCATAATGTTCAAGTACTCGGTCAATCTCGACAACAATTGCACCTCAACGCACAACAAATGAGACAGTCTGTTGCAGATAAATACAGACAGCGCATCGTTGAAACAAAGCTCAACAGATATTCGGAGCACCCTGTAGCTCAAAGTGCACCTCCAACACCTGCAGCTCATAATTTGCGACGTACTAGTCCACATACCGAACCAGAAAATACTGCACATGCAGAAGAAAACTGGGAAACAGATTTCATTATCCCCAGAGATGGAATTGCAAACGCTTTGTCTGCAAGAAAACCCCATAAACCCACTACTTTATTACCACGAACTACATCAACGCGTACACCTACAACTCAAACCGTATTAACTCCATCTTCTTCATTCTCACCTGCCATTTCAACCGCTACGCACCCATTACAGTTAGGAAACCGTGATAGAAGCAATACCGATGCATTTAGACCTCCATCATCAGCTCGACTATCAACCGTGGTGTCTGAAACCGAAGAAGATCAAAGGAACTGGGATTTGGATTTCGAAGGAGATTTGAAAATTGAAACAAAAAAAAAGCTAAGAAAAGCTTAGTTTTTGTTTTTTCTGAATGAGTTGCATTAAAGTATTATTTTGTGTTTGATTGCATTGTGTATTATGCGTACTTTTTATACCCGTTTGTTTATGTTTTGCTTTCTTTCAAATTGGTGTCTTTTATATTTACTATTCGTTTTTTTTTTTGTTGTTTTCTTTTTTTTCGGCTTGTGTAGTTTTGGCGTCGGCCGTCCTTTTGTTTTGTAACTTGTGCATCTCTTCGCATTATTATTAGTATCATTGGTATTCAAAATTTAGTCAATCAGCTAATCACATTTAATCATAACTATAAGCACTTGACAGAATCCACTAGTACTAATCTATTAAACATATACATATAGATATATAAGCTAGCTTTATCTTCTTATAGATTTACCCATGTGCAGGTTTAACAAATGTTCCATTTTTTTCTAGATTTATAGTTTTGTATATTAATTGCTTTACGTTTTGGAAATTGGAAATATATCTTGTTCTGAATGCAGTCTCTATGGTATAAATTTATACACAGCATTTGTATGGTATATTGTCAATGGAGGTTAAGGTATTCAAGACTCTCTGGAGAGGTGTTTTTCTTAACGGCTGCTATTCTGCAAGCACAGCACTTGCAGGGATTATCGAATGTAAGAAGTGCTGTTTTTTGTTGTTGATAGATCACCAACTTTCGATTGTATAAACAATGTGCCAACTATAAACCTCGATGTGCCACGACTAACACTGCAGTTCAGAAA
Organism: Myxozyma vanderwaltii; assembly: GCA_030556335.1. Taxonomy (NCBI): domain Eukaryota; kingdom Fungi; phylum Ascomycota; class Lipomycetes; order Lipomycetales; family Lipomycetaceae; genus Myxozyma; species Myxozyma vanderwaltii. The sequence continues at coordinate 183,020 of JAKTPV010000014.1, forward strand.
AACTTTAGACCCAGCTATTGCACAGACTTTAAGCTTGATTGTTGTTATCTGTTTTAAGGGGTTGCTTAGAATACTTGTCAAGTGTTCTACAACGAAGCCAGAATTTGTGTGCAAGTGATTTAAAGACTGGAAAGCTCACTTCTGTTCCAAATGCCAGGATTACTTTGAAAGAGCCAACCGACCCACTTAATGAGTTATCTCAAGATCAAATAGGTTTCTCCAGCTGTAATATTGTCACGGTACCGAATCAGCCAGTGTTTTGAGATGGGTGTCGTCGTCTAATCGCAGAGAGGTTCGGATATTGTAAAATCATTACTATGAATTAATGTGTGCTTGCTAAAATAACCTATTCATTAATATGAGGGGTTAAAGCAAAATCGGTGGAATAAATCATTGCTGGAGTAGTAGGCAAAATTTCAAACAATTGTTAGCAGTCAGATATTAATCTCAACCAAAGTTATCAGTGCCGACCTTCCTGTGCAGCCTCCAAAGCAGGATATGCAATTGCCTTTACCTTGCCTTGTCAATGGCAATTTTTTTGGTTCAGTAGATTCCTGTGGAGAATTTCGTTTTGCGCTGCTGCCTGCAATCAAATGTTGGCAGTGCATCCTCGACTCCACTACCGATTTAGCACGCATCCCTCTGCGCTTCTAAATCAGAGACGCCAATACACTCTCTGGCAAATTAACAAGTGATTAAAATCGACCATCTCAGCACAATTCTTCCAGTCAATTGTAAAATTTGCTCTTCAATTTGTAGTGCACTCATCGCTCTAGAATTGAGCATGCAAATTATCAAACCCCTCTTTAGAGATTCGAGAAGTAAGCCAGATACCTCTTTCCACTAAATCTTGCAATACATAGGGCGGTCATAGTTACCCAATTGAGCATCCTTCCGGACTTCTTTGATAATTTGTAGCAAATTGAGCGTGAAAGTTGGTACATCTACTGAATAAAAAATCAAAACAGCAGTCAAGTTTCATTTGACAGTTCATGCAAGTTCGACCCTTACAAAATAACAGCCGATACAAGCATCTATACCAAGCCTCAGTACCATACAATCTTTGGCAATGAATAATTGTAAATATTTTATTGAAAAATCGCCAAATTTGGATAAAGTGCAGTAAGAAATTGGTATACCAAAGGAGAGACAACGCATATAGTAGCTGCAGCTGCCTTGGAGCTGTAAAAACACGATTATAACCGCGAAGAACATCTAACGAGGTAAGTACATGTAGCAAAGTGCTCTAATAGAAAGAAGCGAGGCCTTGGCTACTGAAGGAAGAGCGCAGTTTTGAAAGCCAACGTCGCAGGAGAAGAAACATAATGCGGTTTTTTCGTTGTTTCGAAGAGTCAACAGAAATTCGTGCCCGATAGTTCGCATCTGCAACAACCTCCCTTCTTCAACGAAGATTGCTAAAGATTGAAAAGCTCATCAGACTGCATGTAGACATATCGTGCTGTTCACGAATGCCATAAATTAATAATAACGATGAAGTTACTACAGCTGAACTATAGTGTAAAGAGCCTTCCCAGCAGTATAAAGGCTCTAGGTCCGATGCATGCTCCCGTGCAACAAACTTGTAAGCCTGGCTTGTGGGCGTTACTGCAGAGATTAACACAGACTTCCCGCATATGGCACAAAAAATAACGCAAATAAAGCTCAGGTCTCTAGCGCGCATCATGAGTGCATGTAACTGGTTGCTAGACAGAAGAAGATCGGGAAACAATGCGATTGAGAATTCTCTTGGAGTAGCGCAACAGACACATCATTGGAATAGAGAAGTAAGTAATTAAAAAAACCACGATAATAGTCAACTCCAAAGCGGGCTAGGAAAGAGTCGAGCTTTGCAGCAAGAAAAGAATAAGCTACAGGCAATGGCACCTAGAATACTAACAAGCAGCTTTGTGACAGTTTTGCCCGGAAGGAAGGTCAGATTGGAATTCATTCAAACACTCACCGGCTATCTTAATCACCCGTAATTGTATTTACATTATTTGTGAACGTTGCAGTCGTTATGAAAGAGATCAGGAAGTAAAGCACAATTAGATAGACGTCGTGAGCGGTAGCTAGGCAGCTTTCAAATGAGGAAACTCCCACAAAAGTAAACAGATCAAATAAGGTTCTGCATAATGTTACAAAAGCTTTCGCGTTTATGGCTGCCCCCCGCATTCGCGTCACGGCCGCAACAATCAACAGCCTGTTGGTATAAACCTGCGAACAATTATTCTCTATTCCTTCAACATTTAGAGTACAGGTTATGATTGGTTAAGATCTGAGCAGGACGAGGACGTGTGTTGTGTTGCTCAAATAAGATGCACCTTGTGAAGAGCTGTGGTACAACTCGTCGCTCAGCGCAAGCCAACCTTCTTGGATTTGACAGGCTTTACTAAAACCGTACCCGATTCTCCAATCTTTACGCTCCTTCTATATATTGTCTTTGCACCCTGCTGCTGCTTCTTCAGAAGCCATTACAGAGGCTTAGAAAGGCTGTCACTTTGCCTATGTATTGGCACCTAACCCTATTCCCCAATCAGTTCAGTTATAGATGAGGTCATTGAAAGCGATCGCGGCCCGGTCCATTTCACTTTTTGTGCTGATCCGCCTTGCTCTGGCTCCGTGTTCTCACTGAATAACACAAGAGAGCAGTAAAGCCATCTTGCGAATAACAATGCGACTCAGTGCGCTTCTTATTGTTACCGTGCTGGCCTGGGCTGGGCTAGCATGGTGTGCGATAACAGATGTCCACGAGCCTGGTACCTGTGCAATGTACAAGAACGTACGTCTTAGAAGTTCCAACACGCTTAACTCATTTACCTAGAACAGCTGTTAATTGTATACTTTTGGATTTAGTGCGGAAAGAAAAGTTTCTTCGGTGCGCAGCTTCCATGTCCGTACAATGGGCCTGCAGCTTCGCTTGATGCTGATGCCAGAGCTGCTTTGGTTGATATCTGTGGTGCTGAATGGGGCGAGACCAGTGTATGCTGCGATATAGATCAGGTACACAATAGATTGGATATGAAAAAAACTGCAATTGCTAACTTACGTTTTTAGCTTGAGAACTTACGGGCTAACTTGAAGAAAGCGGAGACTCTAATTTCATCATGTCCAGCATGTCAAGCGAACTTTGTAGAGTTCTTTTGTTCATTTACTTGTTCCCCTAATCAATCGCAATTTGTCAATATTACTACGTTGGGAAAAGCAACTTCAGGAAGTGACATCGTTACTGAATTGGACTACTACGTAGAGCCTGAAGTGGGTGAGAAGTTCTACAATTCATGCAAGGATGTGAAATTCTCTGCTACAAACGGATACGTTATGGATTTAATTGGCGGGGGCGCAAAAAATTATAAAGAATTTCTGAAGTTTTTGGGTGATGAGAAACCGTTACTTGGTGGATCTCCTTTCCAAATCAACTTCCCTTGGGACAATACTCCAGAAGAGATTGATCGTCTAGACTTCGAGACGAAGAACTGTGCTAGTGGTGATGAGAGATATAGATGTGCATGTGTGGATTGCCCTGGGGCGTGCCCTTCTCTTCCACCAACAAAATCTCAGCAGCAATGCAGCATTGGAGCTCTTCCGTGCTTCTCACTTGCCATCATATTAATCTACGCTTCACTTTTGGTTGTCTTTATCCTCGTTTACAAATCCGTCATTCAGTTTAATAGAGGCCCATTCTATAAGCCCGAGCGACTTCGTCTTCTTCAGGAGAGTGGAGGTGCATCAGAGGATGAAGAAGAAGGCGATATTGTTGAGACTTCAGAACTTTTTGAACGCGAAGAAGCCAAAACTTATAAACTGCACAGCATATTACAGTCCAAGTTTACAACACTCGGATTGTTCTGTGCTCAATTTCCTGGTCTTGTCATCGGACTTTCGCTTTTATTTGTTGGTATCATGTCTCTTGGATGGTTCCATTTCACAGTTGAAACAAATCCTATCCGATTATGGGTTAGTCCGAACTCCGAGGCTTATTTGCAAAAGAAATTTTATGACGATAATTTTGGGCCATTTTACCGTGCCGAGCAAGCGTTTCTTGTTAATGACGATGGTCCTGTTTTGAGCTATGAAACTTTGAAATGGTGGTTCGAAGTTGAATCCAATATTACCGCAATTACATCTCCTGTATATGGGACTAAATTTAATGATATCTGCCTGAAGCCTACTGATGAGGCTTGCGTGGTTCAATCCATCACCCAGTATTTTGGAGGAGATTTCGATAATGTTGATGACGATGCTTGGCAAGATCAGATTGCCATTTGCACTTCAAATCCTGTCGATTGCTTGCCTCCATTCCAGCAACCTCTCAAGCCCAACATGATTCTAGGAGGTGTTGAAAACGGAGATTATGTGAACGCTCATGCTATTATTATTTCATGGGTTGTCGAAAACGGAGATGAAGGATCGGCATATGTTGATAAAGCAATGGACTGGGAGACTGTTCTTGAAGCGTATTTGCTCGAAGTTCAAACTCAAGCATATGACCGTGGCCTACGACTTAGTTTCAACACCGAGATATCTCTGGAAAAAGAGTTAAATAAGTCCACCAATACTGATGCGGCAATTGTAATTGTATCCTATATTTTCATGTTTATCTATGCTTCGATTGCGCTGGGTAGACTCTCATTCAGCTCTGGAAGACGGGCCTTGGTAGAGTCAAAATTCACTCTGGGCTTGTTTGGTATCATTATTGTCTTACTCTCTGTTTCAGCATCTATAGGACTTTTCTCCATTATTGGTGTTCCTGTTACTCTTATCATTGCCGAAGTGATTCCGTTTTTGGTTTTAGCTGTCGGTGTTGATAATATCTTTTTACTGTCACACGAACTTGAGTTGGTTAATCAGGAATATCCTAATGATCCAGTTGAGCACAGAGTAGCTAGAACTGTTGGAAAGATGGGACCAAGTATTTTACTTTCTGCTTCATGTGAGTTTATTGCATTTGCACTGGGATCTGCAGTTGCTATGCCCGCTGTTCGTAACTTTGCAATTTACGCTGCAGGTGCTGTTTTAATCGACGCTATTCTTCAAATGACAATGTTTGTTTCTGCTTTAACTCTTGATCAGCTACGAGTGGAAGACAATAGAGTTGACTGTTTACCGTTTTTGAAATTACAATTGAGAGCGGGAAATGGTGCAGTAGCAGCTGTTATCAAGAAGGAGTCAGGAATGGTACAGTGGATTAGAACAAAGTATGCGCCTGCTATCCTGAAGAAAGAAGCAAAGGCGATTATTTTGATGGTGTTTTGCGGTATTTGCGCTCTCTCTTTAGCATTGATTCCAAAGCTTCAGCTTGGTTTAGGTAATTCATTCATATATATATTAATACTTTGGGAACGTTGACTTTTTACTGACAATCAATTTTGCAGATCAACGAATTGCGATCCCAAGCGATTCATTCCTTGTCAACTATTTTGATGATTTATATGATTACTTTGATTCCGGCCCACCTGTATATTTCGTCACTAGAGAATTCAACATTACTGAACGTGCCGAACAAAAAGCACTTTGTGGCCGCTTCTCAACGTGCGATGAGTTTTCACTTCTTAACATTCTTGAGCAAGAACGAAAGCGGCCAGAAACTTCGTATATCTCTGAACCTACGGCGTCATGGATTGATGATTTTTTCCACTGGTTGAATCCTCAATTAGATGAGTGCTGCCGATTTAAGAAAGGGTCTACTGATGAGATGTGCTCGCCTTATGCCCGTGACTGGCAATGCGATGTATGTTACGCCAACAAGGATCCTTCTTGGAACATTACCATGAATGGACTACCCGAAGGTGAAGAATTCCTAAAATTCTTTTCATTCTGGATCGAGTCCCCATCTGACCCATGTCCACTTGGTGGCAAAGCTCCATATTCGAATGCGGTAGTGGCTGATTATGATCGTGTAACTGTCAACGCTTCTTCTTTCAGAACATCACATACACCACTTCGATCTCAAGATGATTTTATAAATGCATATGCTTCTGCGAAGCGTATTGCAAAGTCCGTGTCACAAGAAACTGGTGCTGAAGTATTTCCATACTCGGTCTTCTATATCTTCTTTGATCAGTATGATTCTATTTTCCAGCTTACATTTGCTCTTGTTGTCGCGGCTTTAACGGCAATTTTGTTGATTTCTTCATTATTACTCGGTTCTATCAGCAGTGGAGTCGTCGTCACTTTTACAGTGGCTATGATTGTTATTGATATTATGGGTGTAATGGTGGTTTGGGGAATTTCGCTAAATGCTGTGAGTCTTGTTAACCTTGTCATCTGCGTTGGTATTGGTGTCGAGTTCTGCAGTCATGTAGCAAGAGCATTTATGGTTCCCAACAAGGATGTACTTGATCTCAGTCGGTCACGGATGAAAGGTAATGATGAGCGAGTTTGGGCAGCTCTTGTTAGTGTTGGCGGATCTGTGCTGAGTGGTATCACTTTCACAAAATTAATTGGTGTTATCGTATTAGCATTCACACGCTCTAAAATCTTTGAGATTTACTATTTCAGAATGTGGCTCGCTCTTGTCCTTATCGCTGCTTCTCATGGCCTTATCCTTTTACCCGTCGCTTTATCGTACTTTGGAGGTGAAGGTTATACTCTGGAAGAATTTACTATTGACTCTGGTGTCGTTGGTCGAAGATATAGATCTTTATTTGAAGAGCCAGAGTCTATGGAGAGTGAGAATGAGGATGATGAGGAAGAATCACTGTAGTATCAAGCTACATCGGAGTTTCTAATTACGTTACATATAGCTATTCTCTAGTTCTAAGACCCGATTTTCTTTAAAAACTTTGCCGTTTGCATTTCAGTGGCACAATATATTTAATTTTCTAATAACACGTTAATTGCTTGAATTTGTTTTCAAACTTTTTTTGTATCAATAGCATATTGTATCTATCAATCAATTAGCTTTCTCGTGAATATCAATTTCTACTAAGTTTTGTTAAAATATTTTATTTATTACCGCGCGCCGAAAATATACAATAAACAACAACTAATATATAGGTAAGCAATATACAGAGTTCCCAAAAAAATACATAAAGTAGCATAAAAAAAATCATAATAAGAATGCCCAAAACAAACCAACAAAAGTTTTCACCCAAATACAAAAATGCCCTTACAAATTTATTTTTTTTAATTCTAAGAACTAATTTATTCTTGGATGATTCTAGCAAGTACTGAATCTGCTTGAATGGCAGAAGAGTTTGTGCTATGGATGTACTTAACTAAAGAAAGCACATCAGCTCTAGTTTGATCGTGCTCAAATTGCTTAGAATCATCTGAGTCGTTTGCAAACACAGTTTCAAGGACTTTAAGAATATCTGCAGTTAAGTTCTGAACAACAGGATTCTGTGCTTGATATAGTTGAACAATCAATCTGAATATTGGATCATTTTCTTCAAAACCGTCGGTTAAAGGGAGCTTGTACACCAAAGCAGGTAAAACATCACTCAAAGGAGCACTCTCTGGATGGGCAGAGCACATACGAGCCACACACCCACAGATATTAGCAACACATCTAGCATTCTCCGAATCAGAAACCATTAGCTGCTGTAAACGCTGGAAAGTCTTCGTGTAAGCAGCAACAACTTCTTCGGGAGATTGACTGAACTCCGCAAGTAAACCAAATCCGTAAACAGCATTGCTTCGGACATCGATTGACTCATCTGAAAGTCTGTGACAGAAAGTCTTAAGTAATTGAGGAGTCCATTGGCTGATTGATCCCTTCATACCGTTAACCATCTCGGCAAGAGCGCCCACTCCGGATTTTCGCTCTCCAGCACTCGAGCTGGAGCAGAATCTCAGTAGAATAGGACAGAAAGTTCTGAAGTAGTCAGAGAAATCGCTTCCAAGGGCAGCAGCGAGAGATACAACGACATCCATAGCCGATTCAATGAGCAAAACATCGTATTCGGCGGCATCTTCAATTTCCTCTTCCTCGGGGTCGTCATCCATAGTCTGGCATCTGTGCTGCTTCTTGAGGATAGCAAGAATTTCTGTGCAGATAGCTTCGGCGTTATTGCCAACAATAGCAGGACCACAGAGACGGAATATTTCACAAAGGTTATCGCAGATGACAATAGCAGCAGACCTAGCAAGTTTGTTAGTAAATTCAATTGCTTGGTGTTCGCAGCTTCAAGTTTGAAAGAGGTTCAAAAGGATCAGAGTATATACTAATCAGCAACGACAACTTGTGTCTCTGAGTGAGCTGAGTTTGTAAAGTGATTTTCTCATCATGTTAAATTAAAAACTCAAACCGACTTGAAGCTTTGCATAAAAAATAATCAGAGAATACATACCTATCATCTTCTTCATTGAAGCACTCCAAAGTAGCCTTCATAACCATCTCGGAGTAAGTAGTGACAGACTCTACGACATGAACCTTGACTGGAAGACCGGCTTGCCACTTAGGAGGGTTTGAAATATTATAAACAACGCCAACAGTCTGCCACAGCGATCCAATTGCAGCTTTCCTAATACCTTCATAAAAATGGTTGACAAGTCCAAGAAGAAGCTTTGAAGACTCTTCCATATAAGGTAAAAATGCCTGTTTGGTTCCAGCGGCAAGGTCGCCGATTACATCAATCGCAATTTCCTTTTCAATAGCAAGTGCACTGTTTACAGTGATGTTATTCCAATCTTCTTCATCAACGTCGCCGACTTCGACGTCATCGTCGTTAAATCCAGTCTCTTCCTGCTCCAAGCACTTGAATACCTCAGGCATGATACGAGGTAAAAAGGGCCCAAATTCCTCTTCGTATACTTTAGCCAAGCAGCCAAAGAATAAGTAGACGCACTCACGAAGTCTGCTATGCTTGGACGCAAAGCACTGATATGCAGCCTCAACAAGAACAGAAGCATACTGGTTGAAAGCCTCTTTGCCAACAGAAGTAGCCATTGATGAAATGGTGTCAAAGGCCATACCCTTGACATCAAGCTCAGCTTCACCTTCAGTTAAAGCTAAAAATGGCTCAAGGGCATGAACAGTTGTGTTGAAATATGGTAAAAAATTGTCTTCTGAAGCATGAGCAGCCGAACCGATAGCAGCAATAATGGGCCCCTTGATGGAGATATCGGAAGAAGGCTGTTGGAGAAGTTCAATAAGACGAGCCATCAAAGTAGATAAGTACTTGGAAATAACATCCTTCTCCATTGTCTCAACCATAGCATCAAGAGCAGTGCAGGCAGCCTTCCCAACCTTGAGATCGGTTGTCTCCATCATATTAAATACTAGAGGCAAGAGGGTCTCATGCTCCTTACTAATCGCATCTTGGAGTTCTTCAGCAAGCTGAGCGAGTGCGCTAAGAGCGGCAACTCGAACCTCCAGTACGCTGTCCTGAAGACCCTGAAGAATGACTGGCATGACATATTTCAGTTGAGTACCCAAAAACTCAGGGGCACCTTCAGCGGCGACACTCATGGCGAGAAGACCTGCTCGTCGATAGTTGGGATTGGGCGACGACACGTACTTAGGGATTTCTGTGATTAGTGTGCTCATAACTTGAGAAGGAGGAAGCGTAGAGGATAGCATATCAATGAATCGCAGAGCCAATCTAGGAACACTATCTTCCTCGTCATCATCATCAATGTCTTCCATAGTTTCCGCTGCGATCGTAAGAGCAGATGTGGTCAAAGTGGGTCCAATTCTGAGACCTTGGATTTTCATGCGCTTAAAACGCACGGCATTGGTAAGGAATTGCAGGGCAAGGCAACGCACCTCACTTTCAGCATTGGGTTCTTTAGCAAGCTCCAGCATAAACTGTACTAGATCTCCTAAATTTTTACCAATGATTCCAGACTCAAGCCAGAGTAAAGTCTGGAAAACATCAAAGGCTTGATTAAGAGCCTTGGAGTCACCAGCCTCAATGAGCTGCTTAAGCACGTTCACCATGCTAGGTAGGAACTGCCTGAAGACATGAACATGTTCACTCTCTACTTCAAGAATTTCGGCAACTTTTCCAAGAGCCAGAAGAGTATCAGTTCGAACAGTTTGGCTTTCAGGGTCATTGATGGTCTGTGAGAACAAAGGCAAAATGCTTCCAATGTTATCAGTGAAAATAGGATCCAACGAATCAAGCAAGGAGTATAGAAGATAGACACCAACTTCACGCTCATTGGCAGCCGCTGATGTAGCAGCTTTCTGGACAAAGCTAGGAAGGTCCGCCCAGTCATTGTTGGGCAGATCGCTCTTTGCAATTTCCGAAATCACTCGGGAAGAAGCATGACGGACAATTGCAACAGGCTCTTGTAAAGTCGACTGAAACAATGCTGACCGAATCTGAGACTTCAACGAGGGATCAAGCTCATCCCAGTATGAAGGGACGAGTTTTCGGACCTCGATTGCTGCAAGCTGTCGCAGCTGTGTGGAGGGATTCTGTTGTATAATTTGGATCAGGGCAGGAACGCACTTCTCGTTAACGTAGAACTCTTTCTGCAATTTTGCAGAAGCAGCCTTGATGACCTCGCTGTTAGGAGCAGTGACCTGTTCTAACAAGCTGCTGAGCTCAAAAACATACTGAGTATCAGCCATGGTGCTGTTCTTTCGCGTACCAGTTTCCTTGCTTACTGCAGTTGAAAAATGTTAGTTACGGTCCTAGAAGCAAGCAAGGGCTCGACAAGCACACGCACAATCAATCAAGCAACTTCCGCAGAACAATTACTTGCGCAAATACGGCAATAACAAAATATCTGCTGTATAGAACCAGCAAAGAAGTCCTGCGGGCGGGAAAACAAAAACAGGGATGGTGCTAGAGACGAATCAGAAGAGAAAAAAAAATATTAGGTCGCGCATATTTTTCAAAAGTCTAAAGCTTTGTATACAAAAAACTTTTAGGGCTACTCTAGAGCGGTACAAAACACTCGATTCAGAGTGTGCATGACATCATTCCTTAGTCATTTTGTTTTTTTGGAACGACTTTCCTCGGCATTTCCATCATTATTGTCAGCTTTGCTTGTCGTCTGCTACTGCTTTAGGTTGTTTTGCTCTGTTTTGATGCTTGCTTGCATAATGCGACTATGGGCATATTGACTGTAATTGCCTCTGCTTGTTTTGCAGGCGCCGAGGTTTTAGATATTCTTTCACCGTTCGCACTTTACAAACAAGTTCGCTTTGTGCGCCGATATCGAAGGGCACACACGGCCGAATTGCGAGGCATTTCGGTGGACTTTCTGATATTGAATTTAGAATCGGCATTATATAGATTACTATGGGCGTTACTGTATTTGTTTCCAAGTGCCACTGTTCAAAATCAACATCGAGCGAGATATTCTGCACTTCAGCCAAATATCGATAAATGGCACATAATATGGCACGACTTACCTTTCTGCGTGTCAACTTTTGTGTTTTCGTTCTTGTTTTATAACATAGATCGTAAAGCAGTTATTAATCAGATTGTTGTTCGACTTTCTGGAATCGCAAAGCTCTCCTCGCTGGCACTAGCAATGCTTGCTTTTGCTGTATATATCGTTACTTCCTACGTCGATCTTGATCTAGCGACTGGAATGGCATTTTGCGGTTTATTTTATATCGATTTCGTCGATTTAAATAAAGGTATTTCACATGTGCTTTATACGGTGCGACTATGGCCTCAGATAGCAGTCAACTGGGATGAGAACTGTACCGTCACGTGGGGCACCCGATATACTCATCTCTTGCAATCTACAGCCAGCCTCAATATTCTGGGCATCATACTGCGCTACATATCACTCGGCGGTATAGACAAGGCTGCAAGTCCTTTTCCTGGACGACTGCTTTTTTCGCTGTATATGTTACTGATCTGCCTGATTTTGTATGTTCAGGCTTATCTGTTATACAGAACAGAGAACGCAAGAGCCTGGACAGGAATCAGAAAGCGTGCCGCTGAGGGCCACAAGCTCTCGAGTGGCGGTGAAAGATCAGGTAGTTCGTCACCTGTTTTCCCTCTTCGTGAACAGGAACTGGATATCTCTGGCGCACATGAAGAAGAACGAATCGGCTTAGTTTCATTTTCAAATGTATCCGCATGAGCATCTCTCTTTTCTATATCACGGGGTTGGAGTTTTTGGTTGTTTTAAAATGGGGGGTTTTTTTTTTTTTTGAATCAGGTTTAATTATGAAATATGTGTAATAAAGGCTACATGACACGTATGCACCAAATAGAGGATCATTACGATTGACACAATAACTAAAACATAAAGAAAAATTCAAAAATCGTAAACTCCAAGTAAAATAACTAAACCCACAGATTCACACAGATTTTGGATTGCGCAATGAAGAAATTGCTGACAAGCTCAGAAATATAATAAAACAAGAGCATTAGAAAACATAGAAAACAAAACATGCATAATAAGAAACAATGTCCTTTTCTCTCCTCTTTTTTTCCTTTATCCGTCTTTAAAGAACCGCGATATCAACAACTAGCTTCTTTAAAGAATGACGTCGATACTCAGCAAACTTTTGATTGGAAATATATCCTGTTCCATTTTTCCCCTCTAAATCCTGTGCCAAAGTGCTTAAAACAAAATTAATCTGGCTTTTAATCGTAACCGAGCAGCTTAATGTTTACCACCAGTGCGCTCAGCTCTCAGCTTTCTCCGTTCTTGCTCTTTCTTAGCGTCATAGACCAAAAATTCGTGGAGACCCTTTCCTCCAGCAACCATAGGCAAGACGGGAACTTTCTTGTCAACCATAATTTCAACAAGGACGGGTCCATCATATGCAAGCATTTCCTCCAACTTGGGAACAAGCTCCTCAAGCTTAGAGATACGGATGCCCTTCACACCCATAGCATCAGCGAGCTTCATAAAGTCGGGGTTGGTCTGATGAGTATGTGCGTATCTATCCTCGTAAAAGAGAGATTGCCACTGAGTAACCATTCCCTGTTCCTCATTGTTCAGAACGATGGCCTTGATTCCAATGTTAAACTGCGCAGCAGCTGACAATTCAGTAAGGGTCATGTTGAAGGAAGCATCGCCATCAATATCGATTACAACATGGTCGGGCTTAGCAACCTTGGCACCAATGGCAGCAGGAAGACCGAATCCCATGGTACCAAGTCCACCAGAAGTGATCATAGTACGAGGATACTTCCATCGGAAGTACTGGGCAGTCCACATTTGATGCTGGCCGACACCAGTAGTAATGATGGTCTTGTCCTTGATTGGATCAGTCAAGCGCGAGAGTTCAGAAATAACAGTTTGAGGTTTAATCAAACCACCGGGTGTCTCCTTCTCGTAGTCAAAAGGAAATCGTTTCTTCCAGGCGTCGATCTGAGAGAACCATTCCGGTCGCGAGTCGACATGCTTAACGAGGGGTATAAGCTGGGTAAGCATATCGGTAACATCACCCTCAACAGCCTCGGTAACATTAACAACTTTGTTGATGTTCTTGGGTGAGATATCAAAGTGAACGATACCGCCACGGTTCTCAGCCTCTGCGCGACGGGCCTCAGGAGCAAACTTCGCAAGAGCACCAGTGACACGATCATCGAAACGAGCACCAAGAGCAAGAATCAAATCAGCCTCCTGCATAGCCAAGTTGGCATAGGCACTTCCGTGCATACCAAGCATGTGAAGAGACTTCTCATTAGTCTCGTCGAATGCACCGAGAGCTTGAATGGTAGTGGTAACGGGGATGGAAGCTCTGTCGGCGAGCTCACGGAGACGGGCGGGGCCATCAGGGGACCCGGTGATACCCTGGCCACAATATATAATAGGCTTTTTAGCCATGTTAATCAAGCGAGCGGTGTTCTTGAGAGCCTTGTCAGTAACGTCGAACGAGGCGGCAAGTGCAGACACGGAAAGACCCTGAGCAGGGAGAGAATTAAGGGTGGGAATGGGCTTGTTGAGAATACCAGCGGTAACGTCCTTGGGCAGATCAATCAAGACGGGGCCTGGACGTCCTGACATGGCAATCTCGAAAGCTTCGTTAATCCTCCGCGGGAGCTCCGCAACACTCTTAACCATGACATTCCACTTCGTGCAGGATCGTGAGATACCAATGACATCTGCCTCCTGGAAGGAGTCGGTACCAATAAGGGACGTGGCAACCTGACCGGTGAAGACGATCAAGGGGACACCATCAGATAAGGCATCCTGCATGGGGGTAATGACGTTAGTAGCGCCGGGGCCGGATGTAACGAGGACGACACCAGGCTTTCCGGAAGCGCGGGCGTATCCTTCAGCCATATGCCCCGCACCTTGCTCATGTCGCGGAAGAATGAACTTGAGATGGGGAGAGTTGTAGATAGCATCAAAGACGGGGAGAATGGCACCGCCAGGATATCCGACTGTAGGGAAAGAGGAAGTGAGTCAGTATTTATATGTTCCGACATAAATAGTATGGCATGGAATGAGCAATACATACAAATGGTGTCAACGTTATGCCTTAACATCATTTCGTGGAAGATGTCGCCACCGGAAAGACCAACAAATCTGGAGTGTGGTTGGTTAGTTGATAGTAGAGGGTTGTTTGAATGCTGCCAATACATACGAGTCATCAAGATGAGACGGAGTGCTGCGAATTGGCGCGATGTTGTTGACCTGGGCGGTTTCGCTCGAAGCAGGCAACGGACCGGTTTTCTTGCTGAAAAAAGTGTTAGGAACAAAAGACTGTATCAAAGCTACTGAACCGAGCGACATACGCAGCAGCAGCAGCCGAGTGTGCTCTTCGAGGAGTGCTCGGGTTGACGAAGGTGGCGGCGGTGGACTTGAATCGGATCGCGGTCGGACTAGCGCGACGCGATGCCCGGGCGGCCGCTGCGCGCGCGGAAGGCGTAATATTTCGGAACATGCGAAGTGTGTTTGTTTATTGGGAGTGTAGAACAGGGAGACGGGAACACGAAAGAAACGGGGGGAAAATGGGAAAACAATGAAGATGAGAAAAAAAAGAGCGGAGAAAAAACATGTGAGTCAAAATAAGATTTTGCCGGCGCGGCGCAAGACTGAGAGAATGAGCAAACCTCGCGCCGGTATCGGCCTTCGAGCCTCTACCCAACTGAACTTCCCCCCGCTGCTTCTGTTTGCGTGCAGACGAGTGTTCGACTGCTGCTGATTGGGCCCGCCGTCAGTTTCTTCGAGAAGCTCGGTTTGTAAGTCTGCGCCTGTAATACCGCCTTTAAGTAGGACTCGTAACTTAGTCGGGCAAAGTGTACTGCGGCTCTTTCGCTCCAGTTTGTCGCCATACGAAGCAGACAAACGACACAGGCTTTTATTTACGTATAATTCCTACAATAAATCTCTCTCGGTTCATTTGTAGTGCCAAAGCGTGGTACCGCTGAGCTCCAGTGACATTAACTGAGCATAGCGAGAGCTTAGAGTGTACGCCTGACCCAACCTTAACCCACACTGGCCGCTGCTCAGTTACTCCGAATATCTCTCATATACTCGTTCCCCCCCGCACCCAATCACCAATTACTCGCGACTCAAATTCAGCATCTAATAGTGCAAAAAGCTCGAATGGCTGAATCCAAGAAAACTCCTATTAGACGCGCGACGGTCGAAGACGTCGGCGCCATTTTGGTAGGATATACCCTTTGCCCAGTTTTGTTCTGCTTTAGCGTCTCACTCATCGTCCTATGCAGGGATTTATTAAAGAACTCGCTGAATATGAACATGAGCCTGACAAAGTACTTTGCACCGAGGAAATGTTGGTAAAGACATTATTTGGTCCTCAGCCGTACGCAAAGGTCTTAATTGCTCAAACTGAAGAAGGCAATCCAGCTGGCTTTGCTCTCTTCTTTTACAATTATTCCACATGGAATGGTAAGCCGGGCATTTACCTCGAGGATCTTTACGTGCAGCCAAAATACCGCGGGTTTTCCTTTGGCTCGGCATTGTTATATGCCCTTGCTGAAGAGCTTGTGGCGATCGATGGCGGACGATTAGAATGGAGTGTAAGCTGACCTTTACTGCTCCCTTCTTTGGATTAAAGTTGCAAATGCTGACATTCAACGGCAGGTTCTTAAATGGAACACCCCATCTATTGAATTCTACAAAAGAATTGGGGCTGTTCCTATGGAGGAATGGCAGACGATGCGCGTTGATGGAGCCACTATTGGCACTCTCGCAAAGAAGTCGCCTGGAATCCTTGACCATTAAACAATTTAACTCTCTGGTTTCATGTATCATATTGGCTAAGCTAATACATTCCATGGCGAATAGAGAATAACTCATGGCTTCGAAGGCAATAAAGCAGATTTAAAAACCCGCCGCTAGACATGTCTCTACTAAAACCGATAAATTCTGAATGATTTCTACAACAGTCTGAAATTAATACGTTCACCCAACTCGCCTTTCCTGTCGACTCATCCACTACTTTATTTCCAATGGGCCCGAGAATCGGTAAGCGAGTTGTGGGTTGCAGAAGGTGTGGCCTAATCAGTTACCGCCTACCACGACCAGGCTAGACTGATCTCATCTGTGCACGTCTCATACCCATTTAGGCTCATTTCTACGGTCAGAATTCGCGCTATTTTCAGCTGGTTATAGTCAAATCAAATGAACTAGCAGGAATAGTGCATCGCGACTGATCGAGGAAAATAGTGCAGTGCGTGAGCTGCATGTTGACACTTGAGGGGCTTGTTCTTGGTCTTGCTCTCCCGAGCTTCGAGATGTCGCTACTCTAGCCCACGGCATAGAACAGCTCGTCTGATTCTTTCTTGATTCTTTCATTCACATATTTTTTTGTCGTGGCCTCTCTAGAATCTTTAAAATCTCTGATCTCTGAGGCACGCTTCTATTTGTCATGAGCACAATGTCTAGCACCTCGTTAACAGTTCAGTCTCCGAGCGAGTCAACCTCCGTGCACGTTTCACAGGTACTGCCTTTTTTCCTTTCTTCAGTTCATCCTGTGACGACGAGGCTAATATATTAATACAGGGTAAAGAAGGTTCCAGTGATTACTTGGCTAGGATACGAGAGAACCAGCGTCGTTCTCGCGCACGCAAGCGCGAGTACGTTTCTGACTTAGAGTCGAAGATAAAGGGCTGCCAGGAGGAAGGACTGCAGCTGAACGTGCAGATCCAGCGGGTTGCTCGCCGAGTGGTAGAAGAAAATAAGAAGCTCAGAGAGCTACTTGCTAATGTTGGTGTCAATGAATGGACAATCGAAGAATACCTGAAGACAACCAGCGGCGACGACTCCCAGTCGTGGATGTCACAGAGACACCAAGAGGAAGTGATTCTTAAGGCTCCTCACCCATGCAGAACTTGCGGAACTGCTCCTGCAAAAACAAAGACCAAAAATGCAGATTCCGATGGGCTGCATAAAAATGGTGTTCCTCTTGATAGTCCTGCGTTTGTAAATTCTGCCCCCATGGCCATGCTCCAAGCACCAGTTTCTGTTGCTTCATTCGCTCCTGTGGCCGCTCCAACTATTCCCGTACAGCAGATACTGGCTACTCCAGCAATGAGTGCACCGCTTTATTTTCCTGCGGAGCTGCTGTACAATGCACCGACCCAGCAGGCAAGTTCTGGGGTGCTAATCCCCAATATTGAACCCTCTCTACATGCTGGCGGACAAGCAGCAACTAATTTACCGATCGATTTCACGGCTTATTTTCAATCTGTTGAGATCGATACGGATACTCTGCCCCAGGACCTCTACCAGATCCGAACCAAGACATCGCACACAGGCGCAAATCTATCAAGTGAATCCTCTGGTCCTTGCTGTGCATCTGCTGCATCGTCAACATCTTCACCTGAATGCGCTACAAACGATAGCATTGGTATGCATTCGCGATCATAAGCTTACAAGCACTGGAGGATTTTTAGCGAGACAGGAAAGTGATCAAATATACGGATTGGGTCATATTTGTTTGGAAGCTCTAGACAAGGCATTAGAGGATTAATCAGGTTTACGACGCATGCAGGGATTGAAAATTTTGGGAAACGTTGGCGGCGAATTTGTTTTGGTTTCTTCAGTTTTATTTTATTTTTATTTTCGGTTTGTTTCTGGTTTTTTATTCTGTTTTAACACTTGCGCTTTACGGGTTCATTCGACTTACTGTACATATACCGCCCATGTTGCCTGTTTGGGATTTTCAGAATGCAGTTTATATATGTGAATTCGCGCTAGCTATCTAGTTTATATGTGTGTATTCGCGCTATCTTGTGATATTCGATATCGAGCGGGCAACGTGAGGAGATACTCTGCATCAGTCACCGTTACATCATCTAGAAGGAAACGACAATGGTCGCTTCAGATTGCGGACGGGCGAGAACCCATGAATGCAGGCGAGCATGACGCTGGCATGTCACAGCCAAAACTTCCGGCGGAGAAGTCGCTCGGTTCGTTAGCGGGCATCCAACGCCACAACGCATCGCATCATTTCTTTAGTTGAGCTGCAGGAAAACCCTATGAAACTGAGCATCCCAGTTCTACTCACTCGGCGAACTGTCCTTTCACCGCAGACATCGCACTGCGCAAACTACGCGCGAGTGTACTCTGAGTCTTGCCTCTTATCTGTGAGCCGCACGAGCCGTCTGATAAGAACCGTCTGGTTAGGCAGGCCAGGGCATGAAAATTCTCTATATGGATGCGCGCCCTACGTTGTGGGAAGGCAAAGCTGTTTATATGTCAGGACTCTTTGCGTAATTGGAAAATGGTCCTAGGCAAGAGAGAGGAGTAGTTGGGCCAGACAAGGCCGTGGCTTCGGGGACGCCTCCGGCCCGAGAACCTGCGTAAGTGGCGCGGGTGTATGAGGCTTGTGCCGTAGGAAGCCGCTCGCTGGGACCATTCGCCGGTAAGAGCTTCTGATTTACTGACCACAAACAGGCCCAGGACTTTCCTTTCTTTGCTGCTGCGCCTTTGTCTGCCTTGCGGTACTATCTCCCGTCATCCTGCGAGCATTTGCTGCTTTTGCTCTGCCAGCATAATCCCCCCCCCCCCCCCATAACACCTGAACTTCCGCACAATGGCCAGCCCTCCCGATTTCACCACCCGCGCCCACGATCCCCTAGGCGCGGTGCCAGCTGAAAGCCTCGACCTCGAGCGCGGTGATACAAACTACACGGTTGTCTCCGCGCGCGACAGTGTTGACGAGGAGTCTTCGCCGTTGCTTGTGCGTTCGACTACTGGCACTACTGTCGCTTCTACCCTGGGCCCGGATTTAATCAGAACAGAGACGAAAAGCGCTCCTATCGAGCAACTCGGAATCCTCGACCGATATCTGCCAATATGGATTGTTCTGTCAATGGCAATTGGTATTCCCATTGGCTACTACTATCCAGACTTGGGTGAAAAACTCGAGCGCGGCGGTTTCGCTGGCGTCTCTATCCCAATTGCCTTAGGACTCCTGATCATGATGTATCCAATTATGTGCAAAGTTCAGTTCGAGTCACTTCACAGACTGCTTGTTGTCAAGGCTCTATGGGCCCAGGTTGCTATCAGTTTGGTCATCAACTGGATCGTGGCCCCTCTTGTCATGGTCGGCCTTTCATGGCTATTCTTGTCCGACGAGCCCGAACTTCGTGAAGGTCTCATTATGGTTGGGGTCGCTCGCTGCATTGCTATGGTCATGATATGGATTGAGCTCTCAGAGGGTGATACTGATTACGGTGCCATCTTAACCGCTGTTAATTCACTTCTTCAAATGGTCCTGTTTGCTCCTACTGCGATGTTCTATATCAATGTTGTAGGCAAGAGCGCCGATCATCTTGACATTCCCTATAGTGTCGTTGCTAGATCTGTCGCAATATTTTTAGGCTTGCCGTTGGTGATTGCCATCATTACCCGAATTTTGTTTCGCGGACCCATGATCAGCGTTCAGGCCTACGACGAGAAATTCATGAGTTTTCTCGAGCCATTCTCTCTCCTTGGACTACTGTTTACTATTCTCGTCATGTTTGCTTCCCAAGGTAGAGAAGTGATTACTCAGCTTACTTCGGTCTTGCGTGTTATGGTTCCTATGTTCACATACTTTGTCATATTATTTTTTGGTACTATGTATCTTTGTTACCGTATGGGCTACACCTACAAAATCTGCTCTGCCCAAGCCTTTACGGCTGCCAGTAATAACTTTGAACTTGCTATTGCTGTCATTGTGTCGTACTATGGTATTACTTCGAGGCAGGCCTTGGCTGCTACAGTCGGGCCCCTTCTTGAAGTTCCTGTTTTGCTGTCCTTTGTATATGTCATACAGCACTACCGGGAACGAATTCCCTGGGGACGCGGTGGAAGCACAGAGGTTATCGCAGGCTCTGCTAGCTAAACGATAGCTATATAGGGTTATGAACATCGTACCATGAGAGTTGATTTGTTATTAATGATTAAATTAAAAAGGGTGAAACGGAAGGAAAACGTGTTATAATGTTCTGTTAATAGAACGGGTCGGGTGTGACAAAGGATTGTTGATGACTGGGAAAATTGTCAATTCGCTCATGGTAGCGCATATATTACGCTATCTATTTGATGCTCGGTTTGAAAAAAAAGGATTAGTCTTTTTCTATGAATCATTTAAAATGCGCGCATCATAACGACTCCTTTTACAGATTTACTTTATGATAATTTATTTTGGGTATTAGCGGATTTTGGAATGGGTTTTTCTATCTGGATTATATATTTTGCCAAAAATTACACCACTTTTCTAAACATTGTTTGTGGGTGTACATGTTGATGGTTACTGTATTGAATGCATTAAATATATGTGTAAAGCAATAATAGTAAGTTGTTACTCAGCTGCAATGCTCGACTATTCATATTAACACTTTGTAGTCATTATTTCTTGGTTACGGCTTTCGTCCCCGCACTTGGATTTGGAAGTACTGTTTGATTAAAGTAATTCATAAATCTGAAGTTTCCTCTCTCAAGATCTATAGCTTCTTGTTTCTGAGCTGCTTTCTTTTGTTCTTCTTCGATCTTTGCTGCGCTCGCCGCTGCCGAAGATTGATCTCTAAAATATCTGATTATGCCGATAATAATCACAGCAGCAATAAAAACCAACACAATAGATAAACCGAGTTTCGCACCAAATGAGTCCATGTGATAAAATTAGATACAAAGAGTATCTAGACGACGGATAATAAGAGAATTCAGATTCCTTGCGTAGAAGTGAGTGCTCTTGTTTGCCAAAGAGAAGAAAACCGATGCCGTAAACAGTCAACACAGAAACTAATAGAGTGCAGAGTGATCCGAACTATATAAAAGGCTTAGCGCGTGTGGCGACGTAGACTTCAGGGGATGGGACGTCTATTGAAGCCGAAAAGTAAATAAAGCATAACGTTCCCGTTGTGTAGAATTGTAAACAAGACGATAACGTTAGGTCTCGAACGGGAACACGGTATACATAGCGCTTTGATAGTCATGTAAGACAAGCACAATATTGTCTACCCATGCAAATTTAAATATGGATCGTTGGTCATTATCATTCTAAAAGCTACACAGATATAACCTGTAAATAGCATGGCATAGGACGGTCGTGCGATGGGGAATATCCGCCAAATTGGCGCGTACTTTAACCTGTGCAACCTCAACTCGCAGTAGACAGAAACTTCACAACAAATCCCAAACAACATCGTCAGTGTCAGCAGTTCAATAGCCAGTAGTATATCAGCGTCCGCGTCAGTGTATATGCGTTAACAAAAACACAGCGGCCGCAAATCTCGAGCTACGGACCTAAATTTCCTCAGTTTGAGGCTTGTATTGCAAAAGCATCTTATTATCATTCAAAGTCCCGCAAAAACGAAAAACAGACAATTCAAATTTCATTTAAGAAGCGCTACTACACATTAAGGGAACCACAACTAACACCAGAACTAGCAATATTATTGAAGCTTCTAATACAGTGCAAATCGACGATAGTTACAGAAATATCAGTTTACATCATCGAATGTACTGATGCTTCCAAATTTCATGATAAGGGTTATAAACACGATCTCCCTAGCCAAACTACGATAGTATTGATTTGAAAAACTTTAAGTAAAATTCCTTGCCGTCTTTCAAGATGGTATCGCCATGGCACATGACAATTATATCAAAATCCAATGTTTGGAGTTGTTCTAATGCGAGTTTGCCAGCTCTAATAAATAAAAAAAGGTTAGAAAGCAACTGAATTGTAATATAGCAGAGTTGGTTCACATACTCCTTCTTAATTAACATATCTGGAATTTTTGCTTGGAGGTAAGCACCGAGTCCACTTGAATGCAACATGCCATTAAAGCATCCAAATTTTG
The DNA here is from genome assembly GCA_030556335.1 of Myxozyma vanderwaltii. NCBI lineage: Eukaryota > Fungi > Ascomycota > Lipomycetes > Lipomycetales > Lipomycetaceae > Myxozyma > Myxozyma vanderwaltii. Next base: position 205,159 of record JAKTPV010000014.1, read on the forward strand.
TCTTTTCATACTGTTCAGTTGGTGGTAAGTTGAATATCAAATCACCAGTGACAAGGACTTTTGATTTTCCATGGAATATAGCAACCTCTGTGTTTACATGAGCACTGATGACTATGAATTTCAAATCCTCTTCTTCTGCTATGTCATCCATGCATAGCTCTTTGGCTGTTAAAATCCTATCTGCATCCATGATTTCGACGTCACACGCAAGTCCCTGGGCTTGCAGTTTACGACTAGTTAATTCTCTACAGCCCACAATCTTTGCCTTCGGATACTTATCCTTCCACTCTTTAATTCCCATGTAATGCACGATATCAGGAGCGATGATATATTTTACGGGAAGGTCTCCCACTGTATCCAGCGCCTCTTTGCATATTGGTATAGGAGAAATCATGATGATACCAGCGCCGTCAGTAAAATTAGCTCGGATAATAGTAGCTCTTGCGCCTATCTGAAAGAGAAATCTATCAAATGGGCACGACAGCGTAATAACATTTGGTGTAATCTCTTTAACGACTACTAGTCCATCCAGAACATTAGGATACCCTACGAGTCCCATTGTGAATAAAGCTATTGCTTGCTGTAGTCGTTGAGAAATGCAATTGATATAGTCCCGAGTCCGAACGACTGTCTTTATTTGGGGCTCATCGTAAACCTTCAAACCCAAATGTCAATTTACCTGTCGACCACAGCGAGAAGTATCGCTCCAGCAAAAAACTCCAACGCACAAGACACGGCCAGATCTGTTTACTTATAGATGCTCTATATCTAAGCTAAACTCGCAATTTCTCTGCTATATGACTTTGGAGTTAATCTATTACTGCCGGAAGCGGACTAGGCGGGGATTGTAAAAGTGTGACGTCATGTTAAGCTGTTACCCTGCTGCAAGGTTAATTATTGCAGGTTTCAGACTACTCGGTAGCAATTCAAGCTTATCGAATGCACAATCGCATTTCATTCGGCCGCCTTTTCTGTCCGCATTTAACAATTTTGAATATACATGACGGACTTAGTAGGCCATCAAGAAGAACCGGGTAGCTCGGCACCGATTGAATATCTCCCTGAAAGCTCATATCCTTTCACTTCATTTCGTTTATCTCATTCTAATCCATCTCATTTGCACTCCACCTCCCGAGTAGTCTTAATCGGTCCCATTCCTGCTGACTGGCTTCGACGACATCAAAAATTATGGCTTGCTCGAATATCTAGATCTAGTGATGTGGAATTTAAACAAGCATGGTCTTCAGTATTCCCGGATCTACCTCCTCCACCTCCCCCGCTTTCTCGAGCAACTTCTACTAAAATCCCACCATCTGTGCGCCACGATCAAATAGCGTCTGGAAACGGTAGTGCTATCTTGCCTAGTTCTTTAAGAGGATCAGCTCGGAATGCAAATACCGGAGCACCTTGTTATGACGAGGGATCACCTTCTCGACGTCAGCTTCTGAGTGCCAATGGATCACCTCCAGGAAGTGCATTTGCGACTCCTGTCGGCTCTCAAAAAGACGGGTTTTCAGGAAACTTAGACGCAAAGTTGTCAGTTACTTTAAATTCCGCTCCAACGGCCTCGCGTTCTTCGTCCCGTTATCATGATGTAAGGTCACAGGGGTCGTCAACTGCATCGACACCATTGCATTCTCCACTTATGACTGCAACCGAACCTATACCCATTGGAACTCCCACTCCATTCACTCGATATTCAGATATTCCAACTGCTGAGCTCTCAAATTCGTTAACTCGTGGTCGATCTTCAAAACAGTTTGGCAGCGCGTCGGTTAACCGACCATCACTTGGAGGTTTTACCTCCTCGAGTTATACGTCTACACAATCCTTCTTAACTGCGCATGGAACTCTAATGACCGCCTCTACTACAGAGCCGGGAAGATCTCGGTCTCGGTCTTGCTCAGCTTCTGAAACTCCTTCACAGTCGTCAGGTTCTGACTTATACACATCGCGCCGCAGATCAACCTCTCAAGATAGTAATGCCTCAACAATTAGACCTGGGCGTGAAGCTGTATCAGTTGTTGATCGCAATACAGCTGCTACACGTATTTTATCGACAGTCATGCCTGTCAATACAAATGAGTCTTATTCAACGGCGACTATCGAGGATTTGCAGGCCCTTAATCCATCATTTTATCACGTGACTAAGAACGCTGCAAAATCCAGTCTTTCGACTATCTTACAGCGCGATACCGAGATCAGAAGATTGCGCACGGAAGACTCTGATAGTTATCGGAGGAGTTCATTTGCGTCTGACCGCCCCTTATTATCAGAGAACGATAGGGATGATCACGAGCACAGTAGTCATGATGGATCGGATGATGAATCGATTAGGCAACTTAATTTCAATTTTTTTCCTGGAGGAGCAGCACCTAACCACGGAGACGTCTATGACGCTTTACTTGATGGAGCACTTGGTGCAGTGGCACCTGACCTTGCGCGTGGAGAGGCGATCGATGAGTCTAGATATCGATTAAAGAAAGGTCAAATTGTGAAAGTCGATCGGGTCCTAGTCGGTATTAAATCCGCTAACGTGCGCGACTTGCCTTCTGATTTCAATGAAGCTGATACAACAGAGCTGAACGTTGTTGAGCGTGCTAGAGAATACTTGGCTGTTACCCGATATACCGAGAACAATGAAGTTCCATTCTGTTTGGAGCTTTTTAAAAATCTGGTATGTCATATTTGGGTTTTTTTTTTGGATCTTGCGGGTTTTTAACATTAAGCTAGACCACTCCTGCTATTTCAACTGAAGCATCATCGTCAAATTTAGCTCACACAATTCCTCTCAATCGACAATTTGTAAACATAAATCTCTTCTCTTCCCTCGATAAATCACTTGCATTATGGAAAACTGAGTTTGAAGGTAAAAAGAAAAAGGAGCGAACTATCGTTTATATTATGAGATTTCGTGCTCCATCGACAAGCATTGCATGGTACGGATTTTTGAGAAGTACTCTAGGTGGAAAAGTTGCGAAAGATATAATTCTTCAAGTTCCGGATTTAGAAGCAACATTAAAAATCACGATTCCATGGAAAGAAATCAAAGAGCATAACATGCAAGCATTAATTGAATCTCAGGAACATGAGGTTAATGGAGAAGGGCCTACTGAAATAAACCTTCGTCCCAAAAGAGAAGCTTTGGATTTCACAGACTATGCTATTCAAACAGCTTTAGAACTTTTAGATAAAGTTTCTGCGTACCAAGACACTGTTAGGTATTGGAGAGAGCATGAAAAATTGGGACTTGCGTGGCGTCGATACGATCGGATTGAATGGCTACACGATGTCAATGAGCAACATATTTATGCCGCTTGGTCACTTCGAAAAACCCATGAACTTGAATTACGACCAAAGGTTCATTATCCAACATTTGCGCCGCATCCAACAGCTAGAGCACAATCAATTGCTGAACCTCCACCAATTGAGGGATTTCTAATTCGACTTACTCACTATTCTGGAAATACTACAAGACTTGGAAGGTTATTTTATAAGCAATTTTATTTTGTGTGTCATGATAATATGTTACTATTTGGAAAGCCACATTATGCAACTCCACCTGCGTTTGAAAAGCCATTTTCATTAACAGAAAGATCTGGAACTCGATCGTTTATTCATGAATTTACTCCCTATCCAATGAAAGAAGGAAACATTGAATGGTTAGACGGAGCGAGGGTTAGAGATTCTCATAAGTTGAAGGAGTTAGATGAGATTTCCTTGTCGGAGGTTTATAGAAGACTTTATCAATTGCTTACATCTTCTGGATTTATTGATCTTTGTGATGTTGTTGAAGTTCGAAAAGTTCAAAGAGATTCAGATATTGATTCAGAGATTGGACGAGGTGAAGGTGCTAACTTCAACAGCTCAGGTCGTAACGATAATTCAAATTTTGAGGATGGAATCACATGCGAATTTGATGACGACCGCGTTTTTGAATTAGTGCTGAAATCGGGCTTAGTTGTTCGTCTACAGGCATTCAATAAAATCACCAGAGATGAATGGATTACAAGACTCAATGAGTTACGTCTATATTGGCAAGCAAGACATGAAGCTGATTCGAAAGCTGTAACTGCTTTAAAAGCTGATAATTTAGCTCAGCTACATATTGATGAAGAAATGGAATCCCAAATTGGAGAAGCAGCTTCGAAATGGGAAGCCTTGAGAGGTATAGCTGACCCTCGCATATATAACGTTTGTCCTACTGCATTTTGCCGCAGTATTACGGTATGTTTCCTTCTTGATGATAAACAATTGTAGTATTTACTAATGTGTCTTTTTGTTGATATATAGATGAAAGGGCCTTTATTTTTTAAGGTCCGCAAACAGTCTATGTTCAAACTTAGCTATATCGTTATTTGTCATGGATACCTAGTGATTTACGAGGAGCAAGCTCGTTCCACATCCGGTTTGGAAGTTCCAAAGATTTATCATAAGAAACGAGATGTAATTCCGCTTAAAGAATGTTATGCATATTCAGGAATTCTTACCGAGGCAGATCTTATGGCGCATAATAATTCGTTTAACATTAGTGCTGCTCCTGGAATGTTCTCGCTACCAAGGATTTACTCAGATGGAACTACCGCTTCTGACGATGAATTTTCTCGATGCTTTGTTTTATGGAGGGCGAACTCTTCGATTGAAGTAGCTCCAAAGGACGCTGAGGCTTCATTTAAAAAGCAATACCGAAAGAAGAAATCTAGCTCGGGCGTTGCTTCTGAACCAGGTGATAGATTTTATAGTATAAACAGATTAGGTACTTCTGGCACTGGATTAATGTTTATGGCTAGATCAAGGATGGAGAAGGAGCTGTGGGTATCAATTATTACTGATGAAATTGGAAGAATCCAAGAGAAGAGTGTGTCGCAGCATGTTGTTTCCTAGTTTACTATTGATTTCTTTGTTGGTTTTTCTCTTTTCAAGTTGTTGGGTTTGCACAAATATTTTTTTTTGCTCTGCTCTTTTCGATTGTTGGACTATTTACTTTTATAAGCTTTTTGTTTATGTTGTCTTGGATTATTTTTGTGCTGCGAGATAGTTGATTGTTACAACTGTTCAAGGGCGATAGGTTGACCAACTGCGGTGTGCAGAGTCAATTTATGATTTCATTCTATTCTGATTTTTTGCATATATTCTCATGGAATTACTCTTACCACCGATTGAAGTTCGGTTTTCTTAAGCGTACTTTTCCATAAAAGAAGATGTGTTAAAAAAAATAAAAAAGGAGTATTTGTCTTCTATAAGATGCCTTAGAAGCGACTTCTAAAGAAATGGTAAAGGATAAGAGACTCGTTCAGTTTATTTTTGCAATAAATTGGGAACGCACTCTTGGGAGTTTGCTCGAACTTCCGTTCTGAGGCTCAAAATTATTATCGGTTGTAATGCTGCACAATAGAAAATGCGATCATTGTACTTCCGAGATAATAGATGGGTTTGAAATAACTAGCATGCTTGCTGTATAGTTTAAATCTTTTAATCTATTTATATATTATTTTAATGAGAGTTACGGTACTGCGAATATCCACAAACAACTGTTAAATGCAGACCGCTGTGAATATCCCTCCCAGTTCAAATCCTACACATAAACACGTCCAATACGTTCAATGTGGCTTTGCAAACTCAGTTCAACCTGTAAAAAAGCTCTTAATTTCTGGGTATAAAACTATATAGACTGCAGATAGCAGTCAGTGCGTAAAGCTGAAAAATTCGTGCTCAAATGCAGTTTAATAATATCGACAAAGCAAGAGGATTACATAACAGCAATCTCGGAGGGACACACATAAAGAGAGGCAATCACAAACAGACGCGAACTTTGCCAAAAGCAATATAACAAAGGTAACAAAAGCAGGTCAAGAGACTAGACCAGAAAGACTATCAGGGCGTCGCTAATAAGCACACGGGCTAGATTCTTGAATTTTGGGAAAAACATCTCAGAGGATGGCGACGCGTCCCCGACAATAGTCAGATTACCACTGGGTGCTACTAGCCACAATATAAAATTACATAATGCCGAAGTTTGAAACTACGAGTTCGGAGAGCCAGAACGAGTGGTGTTAAATGCGATTTAATAAGCTGCTACAGATCTGCGAGAGAGAAACAGCAGTTGAGCGCACCACCGGACATCAGTCGAGAATTGGACAAAAAAACGGTGTGCACGGTTTGCTTTCTAAAACAGATAAGTAAATCAGCGCAACGTATATGGAGACATTCGTTTCCGGATACTAATAGAGAATGGATTGATTCCAGCGCAAGCATTGGGAGCACAGCAGATAGGCTGTGTGAGATTGCTGTACGCTCCGCAACAGCCGCACGCTCCCAACATTGGAAGAAAGCAGCAGACGCCTACAGAACGCGTAAGAGCACTACTAACAGCCGCACTAATACTACTTTCACGCTTTGTTTTGTAATCTGTATTTGCCAGTACTTGACAGCAAATGATTTGAGGAAGAACGCACTTGAGCAAACAGGTGCAGAAGCAACACGCGTCGGGATGACCTATCACTCTTAACACCCATCTGCGCTGTTACCCGTAAGCTTGCTTACGCTTGCTTACGCAATCGTCTATTCTATTGATCAGAGAGTAAAACCTATTGCGCCTACTTGACATCGAGTGAATTACAAATATCACCATCAAGACTATGCTGGTTGACAATGATAGAGACACCGAACTCTATTAGAAATCCTAATTTGTAGTACGCGTCTCCTGTAACATAAACACGTCGAGTCGCGTCCGTCGAGGACATGCTTGTTTATACCGAAATAGAATGTCATATATTACCGTCGTACATTGGAACTGTTGTTATCACGCGCGAGAAGTCTGGAGCGCATGGCATTTCTAAGTAAACTATTTCAGCGGGCCAGACTCTTACCTTTTACTGTATTCTGATTCGCGCAATCGCTCATTCCGGCACGTGCATCTCCCAATTTGTGCATAAAAACGTAGCACAATCATACTTATGCAAGGGACTTGATCTAGAACGCGGGGTGCTTACACTTTGCACACGAATAATCTGATTAGATCAGAGTTGATCATATACAGTACTTCCCCCGCGTAAACCCATCTTTGCTTCCTTATGCACGGCCTGAATGCCCCTCTTGTTTTCTACACTTTTTCCCTGAGTGTAGCTTGATTTTTCTTAATATTGTGCTAAGTCTTTGGGCATGGCCAGCTACGGATGGTCCACGCCGCATTTGGCTTACTTCCACACACCTAATTTTCAGCTCTTCAAGCCATTCATTGGCTGGTTTGCCGTGCACCTTCGCTGGAAATCAAGCTACTATCGCAGCAAGTGACAAACTACTAATTATATTACAGCGCGCTACTTTTATATATCCGACTATCCACAGCTCATTTGTGCTCCTTTTTTTTTCTCATTTCTGTCATATTTGCGCACTTGTTTTGACTCATAAGCGACCTAACAGCTCAAGTCTTGCGTGCTGCATTCCTTAGCAGACTATTTCGGCAGCAAGCTAATATTATATGTGCCAAACAAGATTTTGATTGTTCATGCGTTTCATTATACCCAAGTCGATCAGAGAATGGATGTGGCTTAGCAGTTTTCTGTTTCTGTTTCTTGCTACTGAGTGATATTATATCATCTAGAGTTTTTTTGCTTGTAATTGCTATATCAGCTACGTTGAATTTTTACTGCGTGAGATGGACAAAATTTACGTTTGTCACCGATCACTACCAAATCACAGTTGGAGTAGGACTGCGGCCGCCGGTCAGAAGACTAAGATTAATCAAATGGAGACACACAAAAGCAATGAAGATAAATACATACCACTTTTTTAATTTTTAATTTATCACATCTTGTTCTGGACTTGTTGCGGAGTGTGTGGAATGCTACTGTCTTTGTTGATAAGCCTGCGAGCTCTATACATGAACAGCGCAGACCAATCACCGAAAAGCCACAGCAAGGCTTTCTCTTTTTGATGGCTGTCAGAAACGAGCGAGTTAATCAAAACAAGAACAGCGAGATCGCGACATGTGGAATACTGCAACGGGAAACTGTTTATATTTTATATATCTCGACTTTATATTATTGCATAGGCCAGGAACAAATATTTGCATTCATTTTCACATATTTCAGTACAGTATGTGATATTTTTACGGAAACAATACTCACATTTATTCGCGCCCGAGGCCGGTCCGTGTTGTACTTAGGAGAGGAGCACCTTTACGGTTACAGAAGAGGTGGCGTGCTCAATTTCTATTCGCGGCCAATCTGTTATCTGATCTACCTTTTTCGTATGAGCGACCGACGGGGCGCTCTCAGGTTCCTGTTCATGACGAGGGTTTCGTGTCGAGGACCAGAATGTTTTCGTGTGGCGCGAGTAACAACAGTGTTACCTGGCACGCGGTAATTAATGGCGTAGATATTTGCTTTTTGTTGCATCAGATAAAGAAATGTGACAATTCTTGACATTGTTGTCTTCTGGGGTGGATAGGGGAACCTTGCATATAATTTCGGAGAGCAGATTCTATACCGTGAAGTTACGGCATAAATCCTAGAGCTAGCTGTTGTTTGATGACAGGTTTTGCATCAAATAGAAATCAGCAGCTTCAGTGTAGCCTGTGAAGAGTTTGCATCATGCGAACAAATATGCTGCCTGGGGCTGTATCGATGATGTTATTTGCAACGAGAGAATGCCGAGCATTGTTTTTACTGGCGGAAGAGGAGTATTGGCGAGGGGGAGGGTGCGCCGCTTGCACAAGAATTTGCTACTGCTAATCATCAATGTGCTGTTAAATACCTGCATTATTGGGTCATGAAGTTGATTTTGAATAGAGAAGAAGTAAAACATATAACTAAACTGCTTATCGCAAATACATTGAAAAGAGGTCGGGGTAGCGTAATAGCGCGGGCGATTGCGCGGGGGTGGTGCGCGATCAGATAAAACATTTAGAGTTTAAAGATGACGGAGATTGTCGGACTGCAAAGTCCCGATGGCTGCGGACTGGCTCGCCCGGGTAGGGCAGGAGTAGCTTCTGCGATTACTAGCCGCACAAAACACAGCGAACGCGGAGTCAAAAATCTCTATCTCCATGGTGGTGCCGGCTGTTTGCTGTTAGTCGCGACAGAATCGCCTTGCGGGAGTTGAGTGGGCTCGTGCCAACGCGACAGTAGCCATGGCAGAGAGCGCACACCGCTTGTTGAGCATAGCAGGCAGACGAGTGCATTCGATGAGGAGGTTCGCGTCATTTTACTCGCTGCTACAGGCCTTTGAATAGCAGTGCGTATTTTCCATTGACGCTTACTTAAACTGCTTTTAACAACCCTACATAATTCTATTAGCAAGAGGGAAAGCACGTGCGAATCACAAAAGGCGTGTAAGTCCGGAGCTAGCTGCATGTGGCATAAAAACAATAAACATTGAGAACGTTTTTTCGTCAAGGGCCACCGATTGCCGGTGCCGAAGCGAGTACCTACAGCGGAACCGACCAATTTTGTTAACGCTACAGCTCTCCAGCATCTTGAAACATTCGCGGCTGTAGATTATAGTACGGCTTCAACAGTCAAAATATTTTGGATCCACGCAGGCAGAAACGAGCGAGATGCACACGATAAGCGTAATGTTAAGGCTCGATCATGATGCGGCTCAAGATCTGATAAAATATTTTCGCTCATCGGGGCTCGAGTTCGTTGCGCGCTGCTGCCGATTTTGCAGCCGTCGCGCTCGTAGAACGCGCCTCATAAACACAGAGTGAACAAATAGAAGCAGCAGAGCAATTGCCTTGCGTCAAATTACACAGAGGAATATTGTGGATCGTGGTCACAGAATGAGGAAGCCCATTCATTGATCAATAGTGGAATCTGGTCGCGTGCTTGATTCCCGCACCAGGGACATAATTTCCTTTTATATTGGCGGTGGCTGTTGGGCGGCCAACACTCTGGGCTTTGCTGCTGTTGTGTTGCGCCCGCGCACGGATAGCTTGTCTATTGAATTCACGAACGCCATCTGTGCACTGCTATTGTTGTTGTTGTTTAGCTACGATTGCTGGGAAATAGAAAATACGCAGCGTTCATTAACAGTACGGCGAATAACATGTACTTCACCGCTGAATTATACACTGCATGCGCTATGCGAGCCGTGTTGATGTTGAGATCCTCATGCCGCCCGGCCGCGGAGTGAGTGCTGCGGGTATTCGGGTACGCGGCGGATTCAGTGACGTAGTACTTCTCTTTTAAACACCTTTGTTGCTCTCCGCGCAGCAGCGAGACCAGAGAAGACCCGGTGAAGCACAACACTGGAGAAGCACTGCGCATGTGTAAATAACTACCGATCTTATAACATCAGCAAAAGTATTACAGCAGATTCAATGCATGCCATTGTATGCGGCTTTAGGCGTTGCTGTTGTGCCGGACTTATCGGGAAACCATGCCGCATTCATCCCCAGGCAACAGCGCAAGTAACAACCAGCCAACCGCAACCGCCCATAGCTTCAGCTCGGAATCAATTGAATCAATTGCTACTGAACAGTTGGTATGCGCAAAAGGGACAATGGCATTATGCTATCTAGAGATCGCAGCATCGCAGTGGTTATTACCCAACGTAAACACATACGCAGAAAGCTCAGTCGGTGGCTGCCAGGCTGTCAGGAACGGGTAACAGACTGAGGCGTATAAGTCACGGGCCAGGAGTGCGGCGTGCTCAATGGCCGCCGGTCTAGACTGTGGCTGCGCATGTACGTGTGGCGCGCGCGATAAAGGCCAACGCTAAGCCTGATCAGTGCCTCAGTTGCGGACAGATGAGTCGTGCTCCAGCCAGCCCACTTCCCGATTCTTTTACCTGGCTTAATCCTCCTTCGCTGCTTTCTTTCCGGCTCTACACCTCACCTCTGCTTCTTTGCAGCTACCTTCTCCGCTTTTGTTTGCTTGCCCGTGTTGGTTTCGTCCTCGGCCCTTTCTCACTCTTATCACCGCCTCCATATTAACAGGCTCGGGTCGAAGATCGCAGTCCTCCACCAAACACTCACTTTCACATACCCACAACAATGCCGAGCTCACATAGCGCGCTCCGTCTCTCTCAGGACGAGAAGCGCGTCCTAATCTCTGAGAAGGCCCCTCTGGGTGGCTCTCCCTCGAACTCCGGTTCATCTACATATGGCTCTGGTGAGCATTCCAGTTCTTATTCTTCAGCATTCCGCTTTATCATTCTTCGTCGCCCTAACACTCTATATCGTTAGTAGTCTCGGATGATGTCCTTGTTGACATTGGTGCTGCACACTACCGCAGTGATTCCAGGTCCATCCGCTCTGCCAAATCCATGAGAAAGAGTGGAGTGTGGGAAGACCTCAAGGATTGGACCAACAACGTCCTCTTTGGCAAGACCGCGAATTTGTCCAAATCTTCCGAAGAGGAACATCGCATTGCTACCAAACTTCGAGAGATTGCTGCTCTCGATAGAGACGAGATCCTCAAGCGTTTTGACACCGCAGCCAATGGTCTGTCTGCCAGCGATGTCTCTGCTAGGATTGCGAAGTTCGGTCGCAATGAGCTTGAAAGCGGCGCCCTCAAACCCTGGTACACAATCATTTTTCAAGGTCTTATTCATCCTTTCAATGTTCTGCTCATGATTCTTGGTGTTTTGGCCATCTCTATCGCTGAAGACCCAACCACTTTCTACTTCGTCCTTGTCATGGTCGTCGTCTCTGTTGGTCTTCGTTCATACGAAGGTACATAACTATGCTTGTATTTGATATATTGTGCAGCTTTGCTAACCTCTCATACAGAGATGAAATCACAAAAGTCGTTTCAATCTATGCGCGAGCTTGTCACTCCTATGACCAAGGTTCTCCGTCCTGATAGCGCCGGTTCTTTCATTGAGACCGAAATTGCCCTTGCCGAAACCGTTCCGGGTGATGTAATCGCTCTCCGACCTGGTGATATCTTCCCCGGTGACTGTGTTCTTATTGAGTCCAAGGACTTGTTCATTTCTCAGTCTTCTTTGACCGGTGAGTTTTTACCTGTCGAGAAGTCTACAAACGTCAACGAGCCCGAGTCCGTCTTTGATTTGGCAAACATTTGTTTCATGTCCACCTCCGTTGTTTCTGGCCGTGGCCGCGCTGTTGTCATTTCTACTTCCAAGGATACTTACATTTCGACTATTAACTCTACCCTTAACTCTGAGGCTATGGAGACTCGTAACTCTTTCGATGTCGGTGTGCGCAAGGTCGCTTACCTTCTTCTTGGATTTGGTGTCGTCATGGTCCCTATTGTGATCGTCATTAATGGTCTTACCACCCACGACTGGTACGAGGCTGTTTTGTTTGGAATGTCTGTTCTCATTGGTCTTACGCCCGAGATGCTGCCTATGATTCTTAACGCCAATCTTGCTTACGGTGCAGCTGAGATGGCCAAGCACAAGACTATTGTCCGTAAGCTAGATGCTATTCAGACTATGGGTGTTGTCGATGTTCTCTGTAGTGACAAGACTGGTACTCTTACTAAGGATGATGTCGTTCTTACTGAGCATCTCGACTCTTCCAATTTTAACAACAACGATGTATTGCAATACGCTTTCATGAACTCACATTTTTCTACCGGATTGAAGAATGTCCTTGATGAGGCTGTTATGAAAGCTGCAGAGGAAAACGACGCTATCCGCACCAACTATGCTCCCACCGAAAAGGGAGAGCTTTTCTCTCTTGTCGAAGAACTTCCTTTTGATTTTGTTCGTCGTCGTATGTCTGTCGTTCTCAAGACTGGTCACCATACTACTGAGGTTATCTGCAAAGGTGCTGTTGAGGAGTTGCTCGAGATTTGTGCTTTTGTTCGTGAATACAAGGATGGTTCAAGCAGCGACGTTAGCCTTTCTACCGATTTCCGTGATAATTTGCTTGCTACTGTTGCTGATTTGAACAGCCAGGGTCTTCGTGTTTTGGCTGTCGCGATTAAAGACATTCCGGAGAAGGAACTTGAGGCTGGCGACCGAAAGTTCAGCTCTGAGAAGGATGAAATGGATATGACCTTTATTGGTTTTTTGACTTTCCTGGACCCTCCCAAGGATGACTGCGCTGCTGCTATTGAAGATTTTGGAAAGTACAACGTTGGAATTAAGGTTCTTACTGGTGATAACCTGGCAGTTGCTTGCAAGATCTGCAAAGACGTTGGAATCGATACCACTTACACTATTACCGGTGCTGAGCTTGAGGAAATCGAGGAAGATGAGGAGGAATTTGCTGAAGTAGTCGAGCGCTGCACTGTCTTTGCTAAGCTTACTCCTTTCCAAAAATTCAATATTGTCAACGCTTTGAAGAAAAACGGTCATTCTGTTGGTTTTCTTGGTGACGGCATCAACGATGCTCTTGCTCTGCGCGGTGCTGATGTCGGTATCTCTGTCGACACAGCTACTCCTCTCGCTAAGGACGCGGCTGATTTTATTTTGCTCGAGAAGTCGCTTCATGTCATTACTCAGGCCATCATCCGTGGTCGTATTACTCATGCCAACACCATCAAGTATATTAAGATGGCTGCTTCTGGTAACTTTGGAAACGTTTTCTCGGTTATTATTGCATCGGCCTGGCTTCCTTTCCAGCCTATGACTGGTAACCAAATTTTAACTCAGAATCTGCTCTACGATCTTTCTCAGATTGCCATTCCATGGGATCACGTTGATGAAGAATTCTTGTTGACCCCTCACCAGTGGTCTGCCGATTCGATCTTCAAGTTTATGCTTTACTTTGGTCCCTTGTCTTCGATCTTTGATATCTACACTTTCGCTGTCTTGTACTGGTTCTTTGGATACACAATGCCTTTCACTGATGACGTTCAGCACTTCCAGACTTGCTGGTTTTACGTTGGATTGATTACTCAGACTTTAATTGTCCACATGATCCGTACTGAGAAGATTCCTTTCATCCAGCGTAATCCATCTTGGCAATTGGCTGCTGCTACTGGTATCGTCATCGCCGTCGGTATTGCTATTCCTTATACTCCTCTCGGAACTCGTGTCCTCGATATGCTTCCTGTGCCTGGAATGTTCTATCCTTTCTTGATTCTTGCCATTGTCGGATATTTTATCTCGACCCAGATCGTGAAGAAATACTACATGCACCGCTACAAGGAGTGGTTGTAAACCGTATATTGCTACTTGTTTTTAGCATTGTTTTGTTGTTTTTTTCGGGATTCTTTGGTTTTCTATATCGGGGTGAGGTAGAGACATATATATCACCTTCAAATCATTTATGTTTATTGAGCATGCTATCCACTTTTATGTCTTCACATGTCACATCACGCACCATATCACATCTGCGATTTGTGAAGGTCTATCAGAGTGGGCATTTAAATGTGAATGAGTTTGGTTGTGCGCACAGATGTATATGATTCTTGACAAATTAGACTCGCACGATACAAGTTTTTATTTCTGCTCATTTTCATGATATCCAAGTTACAGATTACATATACATTTTTTTTGGGTAATCATTTTTCTATTTATCATCTTGTTTGGGTACATATCTGGGGTATCGTATTCATGCATTGATTTTCAAAACAAAAAAGCACAGTTTGTACGGCGAAAAAAATGAAGAGGGATAACAATTTTTTTTTCCACGGGAAGACGTATAATTATTTGAAATGAAGAATGAGAGAAGAAAGAAACAAAATTTCTCTTTTCTTACAAATTTTTGATTTTCTTTTATTGTATATTCTTATATTATTTTGGGTTACATTCAGGCATTTCTTAATTCGCTTTTGTTGGAGGTTCACATTTTATTTTGTGGCTACATATTTATATAATGATTGTGCTTATAGTTTTTTTCTTATTCATTACTTGGGGTTGATTTGAAGGGGAGGTTAAAGGACATTTTAACAGAGTTGGGGATGGAAGCATGGTATATATCTTTTATCTTTTTTTTTTCTTTGCAGGGTTTTGGCTGTTTTATTTTTGTAATGACTTGTTTTTTTTCGCATGCGAGGTGGTCCGTATAATGAATATACTGCATATATCATATTATCAGATAGCCCGAGAAGTAATTTGTGATCGATGCTAGGCAAGGAGCAGGACCCTGCCTTGAGGGGTTTGTGTAACATTAAGACCCATTAGCTAAAGCCCTTCTCTACTTCAGCGATATTATAACTACAACTTGAGTTAGTAAATGTGTTGTGTTGCCGTGGCAACAAAGTTGAGCCGCATCAAGATAAACAGTGCAAACACCAAGCAGGGTAGCTACACCTACTCAGTGGTCATTTAAATACGTAGCTATTTTGTGTAAGCTTATGTAGTCTTGAATCTCTGGCATGTACAGCCGCTCTAGTCATAGGAGCAACGCCTGCTGCTAATTTCCGTGGCTGCGGTCACTATCATAGACGCGGCCTTGGTTTTATTTTGCTCTTTTCATACTTGATTTTATAAGTGATTTGTTTAATATTTGTTTGTGATATATATTTGTTTAGGATCAACTCATAGGGAGGTGTATATTTGCTATGTAAACGTCATATCCTCGCGGATACATACGTACATGAATAAAAAAAAAAAAAAAAAAATAGATGCGGCCTTGCTTGTAAGCTGACCACAGCACAATGTGAAGGAACCGCTATGAGTGATAATGATTTGCTATCCGGACTCTTGGTAGAAAGTCTTTAAATATCCACAGAGCTGTAATTATAGCACAGTTAACGTAAACAGTTAGAAGTCGACATCTGCGGATCACGCTTCAGATCCACGAAACTTCCTCTCCATGAAACTCCAATTGCATTGCAACTAAAATGTATAGTTTTCAATCCCCAGCCAATACGCTATACATCGCTAACCTTTGCCAATATACTAGCTACGATGCATCATTAAATGATTTGAATTATACTGCTGTTTACCAAAATAAATCAGCACAAAGCAAAGCACCGTATAGTAGCAACAAAATATGAGAGCTAGAGTAAAGTGTGAAGACAGTTCTGAATAGATGGTAGATTCAGTATATTTGCGAAAATTCTTGTACAAGTCAGCTAGCAGTATAATGCAGAGTATACTAAAAGTGTAACGCAGACAGTTATGCGCTATAGGAGTCGGTGACCATTAAATCAGATCAAATCACAGCGGAGTAGAGTGATATGATTGCAATTTTTGACGAATAACCTGAGATCATGTTTCGCCACACTTCCGACTACCGAACTCGTTAATACAGTTAGCAGACTCTAGTAAGTATCAAACCAAAACCGCCCGCGCTTGGTCCAGACCTGCACCCCTTAAACTACGTTTCTTCAAAGCTAGCACACTCAACAATGGATCCTGTGAAGCTTTTTCTGTTGCTGATGGGGCGTGTGCCATGCCCAAAAAGAATCTAACATTTGTGTGTGATACATATTTGTTTAGGATCACCTCATATGGAATTGTATATTTGCTATGTGAACGTCATATTTTCGCGGATGCGTACGTCAATGAACAAAAACAGCATAAAAAGTGTCACATTGTAGGAGAGTACAGACACAGGATAGCAGCCAGAAGACAGGGACTGGGCTATATAACAGACTGCAAAATGCCCCTAGGATCGGATGAAGAGATTGCAGAAGATGAAATCAGAGAAGGAAGATGAAGTCGGAGAAGATAGTAAGCAACTGAATAATTATTTTTTGTTTGTAACTGCAAAGTACAATAGGAATGATACGAACTGCAATGGAGAGGTAAAGTGGACATAAATAGTAGGACAGTAAATCTCAATCATCATTCTTCTCTGCTCTTTGGACTTGCCAACAAACATGGAAGTCCAAGCACTCAATATTAGACAAGAACTAGCTCATGTACCAGCTGGTACTTCACCGCCACCTTCCACACGAGGTTTCTAGGAGGCTAGCATATCAAAGCTAACTACATCCCAAAAAACATGAAGATTTTTTAATCGGCGTGGGAGAATCGTGCCATGTTCCAAATCTCGCCACCCCTACAAAGACGCTGTGATAGAATGCAATGGCAGCCTTCAAGCGTCTTTGCGAGACTTGGGTGCACATGTTAGGAGGTGACCTACTGATCCACCGGAGTGGAGACCAGCAGACCATCGACAAGAGTCGTCCCAAAGTAGGAGCGATGACCTATACATTTCAGACAGGAGTAAATGACCCACGAGGGGAAGAAACATACGAATGGCGCTGGTATAGGCAATCAGCAAACGGACTGGGCAATAACACAAGCGCCTCACCATAATACCATTAAGAAGGACGAGTACGTTTTAGAATGTAAGCCACGTTATCCATACTCAGATGAATATCCATATGTTATAGCGGGGCGGAAAGATAAAGGAACAAGACAGATAGAAGGAGGAGAAGAGAGGAGGGAGAGGGCGGGAGCGGGAGCAAGAGATTACTGTACGGGTGGGCATCAACGCCGTCGTAGGCCTGTCTGTCGGCGAATGTACTGCTTTAGTTTTAGTGCTGCCCGAATCCAAACGACGCGTCTGAACTTCTGCCCAGACTCCTAAAGTTGCACATTTACGCTAATCCACATGCAACTCGTGATACTATTCTTTGTATACAAGAGTAAATTCGCAAATTTAATCTTCTACTAACCAGAGACTTTGGGTTGTTCACAGCTCGTCCGCCAAAAAAACCATACTAAGTCTTTTAATCTGCATGTGCCTCGCGCGTTTCTAGCTCAAATTGAATGTAGTGGTCCGGATCTGGATTACGTTGATTGCCAAATTTTACATTTTACTAGAAGCGCTTAAAAATTCCGCCAACTAGATGCATGGTGACTTTGCCGTTTCTATATTGCAGGACAATAATACGCGCAGTGCTCAATTTTCGGTAGAGCCGCCATGTAGCAGTCCTTGGTACGATCACGAATGACTATGTAAAAGTTTTTGAGTTTGCACAGGAGGGCAATTTGTTTTTCGCCGAGAAATTTTGCTGTCTATGTTTTGGATATCTATATAACCTTATTAAATCTGTACTGGTTAAGACAGGCGGCTGTGTGGATGAGTTCCGATTTCCGATTTAGTCGAAGTTTGGAATTAACTGACGACAGTTACATTGCAATGTTTATACCAATACAACATAAAGGTACTTTGACAAATCCGCTTTTAGTAGTCGCAGACTTAGACAATATTATTAGAAATCGGTCACAGATATGAACGATGGACCTTATTGGCATCTTGTCAAAACATTGTATACGCGTTAAGCAATGTAGACTGTAACCAACGAGAACAAGGACCACAAGTTTAACACGAATCTATTATAACTATGAACTCACCCAAAAATATAAACAATACAGCAGTCTTTGAAACATAAGATCTTATAAGGAAAATGATAAGCAAGATTTAAAGATATTCAAGCGGGAGCAAGTGAGCGGGCACACGTCAAACACAAAAAATATGCAGTCGTTAAAGAAATGAAAAAATAACGCCATCAAATTAATCGATCCTATTCATTATAGTGGTAAACTAGGTAATTCGGTAGACCAAACGCTTCGTAGCCTAATCTACTAGCCATCTTTGTAAACCCTTCAGATTCAAGTAAGTGGTAAAATGGGAATGATGGAAACATTGCTCCGTCTCTATGAACTTCGGCTTTGACTAATAATGCAGTACTGTAAAGAAATCTGAACATCAGTAATCTGGAATTAGATGTCAAAACAGAAAAAAGAGGAACTTACGCTCCGACGCCATCTAAAGCAACCTCTTCATGCGGATCGTTTCCATCGACGTACATATATGCCATTAAAGTACGATAAGTAGCCATTTCAGCGTACCCTAAATCATCCAGTTAACTTTTAGAGCCTCGATGCCAATCATAAATGAATATACCTTCGAAGATAACATCGTCTTCTCCCATTTCAGATGCAATCTGTTTAGCCGTGTCACTATCTTGCCAGCTATTAAAATCGTATGCTCTTATTTTGCTTTGACCATGATCCACATATCTCTGATAACAATTAGCAACGATGATTGGCTTGTTATGAGCAGCAAGGTCTTGAATGAGTGAAGACGGAGTTTCAACGATATCGGCATCAAGCCAAAGAACCCAACTTATGTCAGCGTTAATAGTAGTTGTAACTAAAGAATTTCTAGCTCTAGCCATTGCTGCTCGACGCTCTTTTTGCCCGCTCAATGCATGCCTGTCTTTTTCACTTTGCGAGAATGGAGACTCGAAATCTTGACGAATGATGTTAACTTTCGCGAATCGATTCTTTTTAGGACCGGCTTGTATAGCTTTCACAGCTTCTGTAAGCCGAATGATAGCTTGGTTAGCTTCTCGACCTCTTGAAAAAATAAATCCGAGTTCAATTAATTCATGAGGATAATTCAAATTCACGAGATTATTCCAATACTCTTGGTAAAATCTCGCAACAGGCGTAAGAATTAATACTCGTTCTTGGTTTTCGAAAGATTTCCACGAAGATGTTAATCCATCCATTTGATGCCTTGTGATTGACTTAGAACCTCCAATAGAAGCTGGAGGCCGATGCCCGACTTTGCTCTTAGGTGATGGTGATGAGAGAAGGTAAATAAGAAAAATTACTGCACTTCCAATGGATACAATGATCGTCAGAGGACTTCTACGCATCCGGGAATGTTTATAAGCTCCCATTTTGTACTCTAAGTATAAGATGTGATAGTGTTAACTTGATACCAAGAGTAGAGCGATGTTGATTATGTTGATGAGTTGGTGTAGCTGATCGCGGTGACGGCTTGTGTAGACAATAGTATATTTATATATGACCTGTGATGATGTATTCACAATGAAACGCATCTAATCAATCAAGGGCTTCGATTAAAAGTTATGGTAAAAAAAAGCTATCGTATTGCAATAAAAAGGGTGTCAAAGATAGTAGGGGACAAGGGGGTGTATGCGCGTAGACTCCGAATATTATCAACCAGAGAGAATTCACCGTTACCAAATACAAACAAAGCAAATGATAAAACCCTGTTCACACGCCTTTAAAATCCATCAAGAACGAATTCGATCGTCAAGACGAAATAGAAAAATTAGTGAGCAAAATCTCAAACCAAAATCAGATCTGAAGTGCACACGCGCGGTACTAACTCGACTTGTACACAACATCCTACTCCCACATTTTAGACTCCATCGCGTTTGCGCCAATGCCGGTTTAAGTATAAAATATAATAGTTATTCAGGGTGCAAATGTAAAACTGTAATGGCTCTTTACTGTAAGCACTATTATTCCATTCCTCTCAGATTTTTACTTATAACGAAGTGATAATCGTACCAACAGTCGGCAGATTCTTTTAGAGAGAAATAAGTTTATTACTCCTCTTACAACGCTATTGAGTCTGCAATATAGTAATCCAAACGCTCGCAACTCAGTCGATGGAACGACTTGCTGACAAAGCTTTCTAAGCGCTTAGTAATATAATTGCTTCTTGTTTTAAAATGATTGAGATACAAAAACTATAGCCAATACTATATATGCTTAAAACTTGATCAGGTGAATTAAAAAAATTCGCTGATGATACAAATTACAATAAAGCGTCGAAAGCGAAACCAAGGTACAGATTAAGCTGAAAGCAACTAACACAAATTAAAAGTAAAATGCCTTTATTGCTCTGCTAGTAATATACGCAATACAATACAGACTCACAGGAACACCTTTGAGTCCCGGGTAAATGACACCAGCTGCTTGTGTCCTTGTATGTATTGCAGTCTATTGTTTGCGAACAGGCGCGAAATCCAGTTCCATAAACGCCAGTGGCTCTCGGAACTGTGTAGATTTTAAATTTCTATAGGTCTTGAATAAGGCTGTAGATGATACTTCTTTATTAGATAAAGCTTAAATCATTGGTTGTTAGTTGAATATGAACACATTCAAAAGAAATGATCGTTGTAAGAGATGGAGACAGCGAAACTGCCTTTAGATTTATATCGCTTTATTCAGTTCTCATCTCTTAGACTGTGATATGTTCTTCTGAGAAAAAATGTCGCCTTAGCAGCACAAAAACATCAATACATCCTCAAAATTTGAAAGAAGGACACACACATAATAACACCGGCAGATAGCTTAACTTT